>OVAN01008932.1:0-17567 GCA_900406275.1 Anastatica hierochuntica | reverse complement strand
CCCCCCCCCCCCAGTTTGCAAGAATCGTTGAAATGTTATGGCGAACTTTTAAGGTACGTTAGGTAAGTTAGGCAGAATTGATGGCTAAAAAGTCTGATGATGAATAGTGAATTTCTCTTTCTATAAATAAGAGAAGTTACATTCCAAATCTTCCACTTGCTCATTTTCACAAGAATTTAATTAAGGTAAAAACAAGCTCTTTATCCTTTCCATCTCTCTCTTCTTTTGTGTTATGGTCGCGAATGATCTAGTTTTTGCGAATGCCTTGCCGTCGACTTTTGACCCCGAGAGCCTATAAGTTCGGGAAGGTGAAGTTATACCGAAAGTCGAATTCGTGCCGCACTCAATCAATCCTGAGGAAGCGAGGGAATACTGGCGGGTTACGTTTGGTACCAAAGCTCCACCGCCCCTATCGTGGTGTCTGCCAAGACCAAAATTCAAAAAGGATGATAGTAGGCCGAGTGACTGTCAAAAATCATTCCTTGCCACCATCCGAGATTTTCTGCCGAGTTTCAAAGGAGGTGGAGTTCCGAATGCCGAGAGCCAGAGAGGATGTTGATTCTTCGCCTCATGGTTTCTTTACGTGCTACGAGGCACGTTTGTTGTTTCGCCGACCGTCGTTTCCTATTCCGAGGGTCATAGTCCAGTTTTTGGATCACTATGGTCAATCGATCGGTCAGCTCTCGCTCATCGGTCTCCAACACCTCGTTGGACTCTTGGTTTTGGGTTACGAGCGAGGAATGAACTTGAGCGTCGATTATCTACTGGCATTTCTATCTCCGTTGGTCGCGGGTAACTCGCTTTGGTATTGCCTCAAGCCGAGGAAAAACATGGCGGTGATCCAATCGTTTACGTCCAATTTTCATAATTGAAAAAAACGATACTTCTTTGTTCGTTTAGACAGTGCCTCTGTCGAGGGCGAATACATTTCTTCTTTTCGGCGTGAATGGGGCCCCGCGGGTATCGCTTTTGATACTCTGGTCGTTTTCCTTTTCGTTTGCTGATATCTGATAATTCTTTTGTTTTGCAGATTTGGATCCCCTTCCCCCGCATCCGGAAGATACTAATATTGTTACGGACCTTCTCCGAGGTGGTCCGTTCTACTGGGGTTACTTTTACCTGCAGCGAGATTGCAACGCGGTCACGTACCACAAGAATCAGACTCAGCCCGACGCGATTTTGAAAGGGGAGCTAGAACCGACCATGGATGGCTTCACTCCGTACGAGTTGCCTCCAACTTGGAGAGGGAGAGATCTCCTCGAAACGAGCGCGCACCTGCTAATGGGAGAAATGCTACCGCGGACAGGAGAGGGCCGTCCGAGGAGGCGTGGTTCAATGATTTCCTTGGCGGAGATGGAAGCGGTCCGAGCCAACCCTCGATGCCACTTTTCGGAGAAGGGTCAGACTTTGACACCTTTCTTTCTTCTTTAGATGCCCCGACGCATCAACCTGCTGCTAGCGCAGGATTCGTCAGGTCTGGGCAATATGCGGAGGCCTCGCGTTTGTGCTCGGTTCAAGGCCGAGAGACTCAAAGAAGAGAACGCCCGCCTGAAGAAGGAGGTTGAAGGTTGCCTCGATCGTGGCCGACCGTTCAGCTCAGTTTGCGGCGGACTTTGATCAGTACAAGTGCGCTCAACAATCTTTTTGAGAATATTGCGAATGTCGTGGTTCGGTGGGCGCTCTGTATCGCACCCGACTTTCCAATTACTCCTACGACTTCGAGATGGACAAAAAGTCCAGTCATGTGAAGAAGTTGTGTCTTCGATCCCGTTTATCAAAGAGAGAGTTCGAGGTCACTGGGCCCCGATTCCCATTTCTTCCGATTCGGAGGAAGTTTGGGACACTGCTCAGGGCAGAGAGAACGCGGTCGATCAAAACCCGGGACCGTCTAGCCTAGGCAACTTTTCGATCTCTGGCAATTTTGAGTACGATTTTTGAACGAGAAATGTTCGTCTCTTGAGGGCGCGTGTTCCCTGTTTTTGAGTAGTATTTTGGCCAAGTGTGGCCACTTTATAATTATCGGAGCTGGCCGTGTGTGGCCTCGAAACCCCTCACCTTGCGGTTTTAGTGTTAATGAATGATGCTTTTCGTTTTGATTTGGTTGCGTATAATTTGTGTCACGGTTGCGAAGAAAGATCATGAGTTGTCGTCTCATGTCTACTCCTCTAAGATTCGCTATCTTATTTGTTCATTTCAAATGCAAGTTTTCGAAAGATTTACTCTTTTGGATTTTATTGAACGTGAGAACATACGCGAAGAGACAAATTTTGGAATCCCGTATCGATTAGATACTATGCCTTGAGATGTTTGAGACCAGTGTGCTGGGTTTAGTTTGATTTGGTGTAGAAGAAAAATACGAGTTGTTGTCTCGTATTTAACTCTTTTCGTGGATCGTTCTATGCGTTACTCGTTCGAGATAATAAGAAGTTTCGTAAAATTTCTTGAGCATTTAGATATGAATGAAGAGACATGTTTTAGGATCTCGTATCAATTAGATATCATGTCTTGAGATGTTAGAGACCAATGTGTTGGGTTTAGGGAAAGACCTAGGTTTAATCTCGGTTTTTAAGGTGTGCGGTGACTAATTCCGGCTTACGTATCCTATTTGTGATTTCGACCTGATTTAGTCTCGATATTGAAGTATGCGATAAGTTCTCGGCTTATATGACTTGCATCAATCGAGAACCAAGCATCTCTCCAAAAAATTTTTTAAGTCGTCTGGAAGTGCTGTCGTGGTAAGTCGTGGCCGCGAGAGCTGTCGGCGAGTATCGTAGTTCTAAAAGTGTAAGACTGATAAACCTAATTGAGACGCAGCTCGCTAGCAAAAAACAAAAATAAACCTAAAGCTCTAAGTATGAATTGTGAAAAAATTTATGTGTGTCCTCCTCGTTCTTCTCCTTAGCCCCTCTTTTATATGCCTTCATAGGTTAAATATGTTTCCTTTTCCGTCCTAGATTTGTGCATATCCTTTCGCGGAAATATTCAATTTTTCGGTAATATTCCATATCTTTACGGGTTTTCCATATTTATCTTCAGATTTTGACGTTATCATATTTTCTTTTTATCTTTTGCAAAACTCAGGTAGATCGTTGACGCAATTGGGCCCGTTCTCGTTCCGAAATCGTAAGTGGACTTTTGTAGCATTTTGGGTCTTCGTGGGCCGTTTAGCGACAAAGTGATTTTTACGATTTCTTTCGGAGAAATCGTTCTTCTTACGACTAAGCGATGACGGTTCTACGAAATGATAAGACCGATCGTATAGTTAAGAAAATGTCGGTGTTCGAGTTAACCGTTATCGTTTTGTACGATCGATACAAATTTTTTACGAAAGTACAAGTCTTTACGATTATTGTCGTGAGATTTCAACGGAGATTCCAATCGAGAAGAAACAGGAAACGCTTGAGCCGGGATTTGAAGGAAAAGACGATCGGGAAAGCGTGGTATGGACGACCATTGGGCGGCTAGACTTTCCGTTGTTCGTAGCACTCGTATTTTCGAGGCGACGCGGTTATCCGTCGTTTACGGTGACTTCTTATCGCTTTGGAACTCGTTTACTGAGGTCTCTCGGAGGTCTCGAACGTTGATTTCGTTATTCTCGCGTTTAGTTGCCCACGAGTGACTGGACTTTGCGAAGCGACCGCTTATGGATATCTAGACGCGGAGCTTCGACATTAGGTCGAGAGGGGATTGACTAGACGACAAGAGCCTCATAATTGATAATCTTTTCACGATTTTCATTTTCGAAGGAGAAACGATATCTCCGTTACTCTTTTAGGCATCGAAAAGATGATTGTGGATTCCTATGATTCAGTTAAATGGGTTTTCTTTTAAAAATTGATGAAAAATCTGTGTTTTTGCTTCAGAAAAAGGAAGGTCTCTCCAATATTCTTTTTGACAAGAGAAGGAAAATGGGAACTCAAGGTACTACTATAAGAAGATAAGTGCTTTCGACTGTTAATAGACAAGATGTTGCGGCCAACAGGTTGTGGGCAACATTGAGGAGTGCGGTAAAGTTGAATTTACTAAAGATGAAGTGGTGGCTTTGCTTAGCGAGAGAGCAAAAGCTGGAAAGTTTGATACTAAGGTTTGTTCATTGACTTCGATTTATTTGTGGTCTTGAGATTTCAAAAAAGAAAATACCATTTTGCTATTTTACTATAAAAAAATGTGTTCTTTTTGTTCTTCTTTTGGTTTCCTTGGGTACTGGTATGAGCAAATAGCGGATATCATCAAGAGGATAAAGGTTTTTATTAGTTGGTTCCAACAAGCGGACGAAACCCATGTCCAGGAGAAGGAAAATCTTCGTTCGTCTCTTGAATCTGCAGAGAAAAGAAACAATTATAAATGTGCTTTAGTTTTCCTGCACACCATATCCTGACATCTATTTTTGTACTCTAAATCTTAATATTGATGTGGTTGCTATGTACTTTTTGAGTTGGATGCAAAGATCAAAGAGGAAGAACTTCAAATAACTATAACAGAGATGAAGCAAAACATAGCTTCACTGCAGGACAAGTTCTCAAAGGAGGAGTTGAGTAAGTTGGTAAGGCTTTTTATCATTGCCCAACTTATCTCCCATAGCTTATCTTTCTTTTTATTGGTAATACCTCTAGGATGTAATTGGAAGTCACAGAAGAGAAAAACAATGTAGAGTTGCAGCTGAGACGCTTCAGGCTTCTCTCAGAGAAGAGCTTAACAAAGTGAAAGAAGAGAAAGTGGCTGCAGAGAAGAAGGTAAAGCAAATTTGATTATTGTTGTTGTGTTTATGTGTTTGTTAATTCTTTTAGCTCATGGCGTAATCCTTTAGGTGTTGTGTTAAGTAGATTGTCTAATTTATAGGTGATGTCCCTTGATGATATGTTCAAAAGGCTGCAAGAGTACAACACAACTTTGCAACAGTATAACAGTAAACTCCAGGCTGATCTTGAAGCAGTTCGAGAGGCACACACTCATGCTGAAAAAGAAAAATCTAGTATATTGGAGAGCCTTACTACACTAAGGGGTCACAATAAATCATTAAAAGATCAACTAGCATCAAGCCGAGTAAATATCCTCATCTACTACATACATGATTCTTGCATGCCTTAATTTGTTAATGACACTGCTTCTTAATTCGTTTCTCTCTTCCCTTTCCCTGTTCAAGGTTGTACAAGATGAAGCAGTAAAACAAAAGGAATCATTGCTGATGGAAGTCAAGAATTCGGAGTGACCTCCAACAAGTCTGGGATGATAGTGATCACTAAGTTGTACAGTAACAAAATTTGGCAGATGAGATACTGAAGTATAAGGAGAGTGTTGGAAAGTCATCTCATGAATTGGACATTTTGATAGCAAAATCAGGATCTTTGGAGGTTAGTTCAAAGTAGAACTTTTGCCTACTTTTCTTTCATTTAAGTTTTTAAAGAAGTAAACTAATGTTGCAGGAAACATGCGTATAAAAATGTTGGAGCAGGAACTAGCTTTTGCTAAAGAAAAGCTAAAGGTAAGTGTGGTAAAGTGTACTCTTAATTGGCAATCAGTCAACTTTCAGAAATTCGTTTTTTTGCTTTACACTTACATATTTCATATTTTTGCTTTCTACAAATGGTAGATGCATCTATGTCTCATACCATGACAGAATTCGAGTTGAATGAACTGCAAGTTCGCCTTACAGAAACGGAGCATCAACTTTTTGAAGGAGAGTTGTTACAGAAGAAGCTTCATAACACAATTCTTGTAAGAAAATGTTGTTTCGGCAGAATACGCATTTAAGTCCCGCTGGCTTTCTTTGTGAGTGCTAACACAAACCTTTTTTTCGGGAACTAAAAGGAAACATACGCGTATTCTGCTGAATGCGCCCTTTGCTATCAAATGATGGAGAACGCCAAGAAGCCAGTGTTATTGCCTATCCTACTTCAACTGAATCTCGTGGGAGAGGCATCGATGTGGTCCAAAATGGTATATTCAGTGATTCACTTAACTATTTACTTCACTTAATGAGGATATATTTTTGCTTGTCCCAAACGTTAACTTGTTTTTCGGCTGTGTTCTCTATTTTTGTTCTTAGGTAACAAGCATCCTTTCACTTTTGATAAAGTCTTTGACCATGGAGCTTCTCAGGAGAAAGTATTTTTGAAATATCTCAACATGGACAAAGCGCATTGGATGGCTATAAGGTTTATTATCTTCTTTATTATGACTATCCTAGAAGCCTAATATGCAAATTTCTTTTAGATGCAAGTATTGGAATCATGACTTAAGGAAAAAAATTTTGTCCAAGTAAGGCAGACAACCCTTTGATTGTTTACTTTTTCATTGCACTTCTTTCTAATCTTTGTGGATGCAGGTTTGTATATTTTCATACAGTCAGACAGGTTCTGGCAAAACCTACACCATGATGGGCAGGCTCGAAATGCTAGAACAGAAAGGACTGATCCCTCGATCACTTGAACAAATCTTCAAAAACAGTAAGTTTCTTAGTGCACAAGGATGGAAATACAAGATGCAGATATATAGTTCTATCTTTTGTTTGCTGCTTTTTTTGGTAGGATTATTTAGATTTAAGTTTATTTGCGGGTCTCAATGTTGGAGATTTACAATGAGTCCATCAGGGACTTGCTTTCTACAAACCGAACAATTGCTATAAAGTCTATGCGAACATAAAGTAGCACCTCTAGAAGACAATATACAATCACACATGATGTTAACGGAAACACACGTGTTAGTGGCATGACAATAGTAGATGTATGCGGTATTGGAAAATTTTCCTCACTCTTACAACGGGCTCTGCTCAGACAAGGTTTGTCTTGAGTTTGAAGATTTTATGTTCTGTTTATGTTTGGAATTCAAGTATTATGTTAGTAAATACTGTATGTATCTACTTTCTTCAGTTTAGGGCATGACTTTTGAGAATATTGTTGCCACTTACTCTGATACACAACAATTTACAGAGTTAAAAGCATAGTTGACTCTTATTTTACAGGTCTGTTGGTAAGACACATATGAATGAGCAGTCATCAAGGAGTCGTTTCGTCTTTACTCTTCGGATTTATGGCGTGAATGAGGTTAATAACTTTGTCTTTCTGGTTGTTTTCTACGTTGTAGATTTTGTTTCTACTTTATGAAATTCTTGTTAAACCATCAACACTATCTCCTATTTCAGAGCACTGAGCAACATGTACAAGGTGTTCTTAACCTGATTGATCTTGCTGGAAGTGAGCGACTCTCAAGGAGCGGAGCAACTAGAGAGCGGTTAAAGGAGATACTTGTTTCGGTTTTAAAGTTTGTTGTGTCTTCCAAGCTATTCTCGTGGAGATTTTGCACTTACCCTCTAATCTTTGTTCTTTACTTCACCAGGCTATAAACAAAAGCTTGTCTGCTTTAAGTGATGTTATATTTACATTGGTACATATTGAATATATCTGATCATTCTACTAAAGGAGAATCATTTTTTGAATAGCCTTGTTTAGCAGGGTATTCAAAGACGTTAATGTTTGTGAACATATATCTAACGTCCCTAACCCGATTAGGGAGTTAACCAACCGGTACAAGCCAAATCATTTCGCAAAAACACCAACTCCCACTTTAAACATCATTTCAAACCATCTTGCAAAACAATTCCCAGAAAAAGAAAAAGGAAAAAGAGGGGAGAGTGACTTCCCGACAACCAAGTCACTCAGTGAGAGAACATCTTAAACTACTTCGCCTGAAAACTAGATTGGTTAATAGTCTAAACCTAAACGACAACCCCCAAACAATCACGTAAGGTGCTGATCAAGCAATTCCCTAGCAATCATCGACATCAACATCTCCATAATAACATCTCACGTCACACAATCCCTAACAATCATCTCTGTGCATGGGTACTTCACTTTCCCCTCATCTCACCACAATTCTCACGAGTGTGCCTCATTCGGCGAATCTCACCGGGGGTGTGCCTTCCTCGGCGATCTCACCCAAACATCTCACTGGGTTCAAGGGCTCTTCTACCCACCCCGTCCCGCCAGGCACAAGCATATCAGAGAGCATCTCACCAATTTAGTATGCATAATTCATCTCTTGCGTAATTCTCATACAATGTCATATTATCTCTAATTCACCACATAAACAGTCTTGGTTCTCATCAAACAATCACATCCATCTATTTATGCTCGACTTAGCGACCAAACACACATTCGCACTCTAGGCGTATAGTAGTATATCTCAATACATAGTACAAGCAACATATTCATGTCGATTCATATAGCTCGACATTGGCTGGTTTAACCCTAGACTACCATCCAAATCTAGGTTCCAAAATAGGTAACTTAGAATACACCCTCATCTTAGCCACTTGCAGAAGAACAAGTCTAAACTTAGCTTCCTTTCGGTAGACATATTCTCTTCATTGACTTTGGAGGCACACTTCTCCCCTGATACGGATCCGAATCTGGTATTCCTTTTATCAGTGAATAGATATAAGGGTCAAAGACGTTCCTGTAAAAGATCAACCCAAGCATTAACCTTTAGCTGATCAAAACACTCTTTACACCAAAATGTGATAGATCTGGAAATCTGACAGATTTGCAGCCACTTAGAAACGAAAGCATAACTCTGAAAATAACCGTTAACTACAAGAGCCTACCGTTCATATTAAAGCTCTAGATGTCGTCTAGCCACAACCCAAGTTTCACCCCGACCAGACACCGTTTGGATAGCCGATCGTCCTCTTCTTTCTGACTGGTCGCAGATTCGATCTGCACTGATACCCCTCGGGAAAACAACCATAACTTTCATAATAGAACTCCAAATGACAAACCGTTTGTTGTAGATGATAGGTCTAAGAGAGTAGAACTTAATCTAGAAAAATCAGATTTATCCTTGATGGTTTGTTTGGCCATTCCTCTGTTCTCCCACAACATATCAGTTCTGTCTCCGAAGACTGCATAAACCTTCTTCTTCTTTTCTCTTCTCTCTCTCTCTCTATCTCTGGTCTCTCTCTCCTTTCTCTCTCTCCTTTCTCTCTCTCTGCGATGGCTCAAAAACAAATGGGAGGAAACTAGGTTTTGGGTGACTTTAGGTTTAAATAGAATTAGGTTAGAGTTTGCTTAATGGGCTTTTGGTCTTTTCCTTAAAACAAAAACAAATTGGACCGAATCCTACGGTCCAGGACATTACAATTCTCCCCTCCCCCCTTAAATAGAATTCGTCCCAAATTCTGTACGACGTCGTCCCGGTTCCTTCCAATGTGTCGCAGAGCATGCACTTCTTCACTTCCCGACTTTTGGTTTGTGCCTTCATGAACAACTAGGGCGTCCAGTGTCATACAGGCTAACCTCCTTGTAATCTTGTCGATCACTCCTCCTTCCAGATGTTCTGAAATGTGAATGGGATACTTTCCTTCAGCAATATTCTTCCTCATTACCTTATGAGGGAAAGTCACATCCCATGCATAGTCTTCCTGGTCTTCATTGTGCCGGTGCTAGATGTTATTCATTTAAAAATCTCAATTAGGTTCCTTAGCAGCTTCCATGTTTGAACGATCATGATGTGCAGAAGGGTCCTACGACTGCATAACACGTTTTCCTTGGGTGGTCCTGCCCCATTTGATCCCTTCTTACCTTCGTTTCCCGGGTTTCCTTCCCCATTAGTCATGGCTGTCAAGTTCCTTTAAGTTCCATTAAGCTCAACCGGAATTTTAATCTTGGTATTGGGAGGAGTCCCAGACGTACCCAACGTCATATCTCGACACCCATGTGATCCAAAATTGACTTCTTTGCTAAGTTGCGTCCTTGCAGCTAGGTGATTCGTCTAAGCTGTCCTTGCTTAGCTAATTCTCACTCCTTAGATTTGATTGTCGTTATCCCCACCAACTCTCCGGTGAATACAACCCTTCCTTGTGTCCCTTGTTCCCTTCCAGAGATGCGTGAAGCTCCTTGGACTCCAAACGAGCGCTCTCCTTAGGAACCAACTCTTCATCTTATCCTTCTCAAGGTGCAACTTAAAACCTTCAACTTGATTAACTTTATTCAAACACGGACTTAAATCCTATCTCATCCGGAGAACCACTCCTCATTCACCTCTCACAAAAGGATCTAAACGAACTAACTATCAAGCAACACACATACAAGAAAAAAATATTAAACCCCCAAACCCCACTCTAGAAATCTATCCTAACTTCTTGGCCAACTCTTTAACCTGAGACTTTGACTCCAAACTCGTAGCCTTTTCTTGATGGTCATCCTCATATCACGTCATCCGATAGTTGCTCTAGCCCAAGCTCCGAAGCCCACGTCTAACAAAGTTTGAAGTTAGTTTAAAGTTTGAGTTGGTGTCTTGAAATTATGAATATAAAAATTTAGCACGTGTGCATCTAATCCTAGGCGAAACATAAATACGACCTGATAAAACTTTTTTCTTTGAAAATATATGACCCTCCGGGTCAGAACCGGAGTGGCCTTTAACCTAAGCTCTGATACCAAATTGTAACGTCCCTAACCCGGTTAGAGAGTTAACCAACCGGTACAAGCCAAATCCTTTCGCAAAACCACCAACTCCCACTTTAAACATCATCTCAAACCAACCTGCAAAACAATTCCCAGAAAAAGAAAAGGAAAAAGGAGGGGTGAGTGACTTCCCGACAACCAAGTCACTCAGTGAGAGAACACCCTAAACTACTTCGCCTGAAAACTAGATTGGTCAATAGTCTAAACCGAAACCACAACCCCCAAACAACCACCTAAGGTTCTGATCAAGCAATTCCCTAGAAATCATCGACATCAACATCTCTATAATAACATCTCACGTCACACAATCCCTAACAATCATCTCTGTGCATGGGTACTTCACTTTCCCCTCATCTCACCACAATTCTCACGAGTGTGCCTCATTCGGCGAATCTCACCCGGGGTGTGCCTTCCTCGGCGATCTCACCCAAACATCTCACCGGGTTCAAGGGCTCTTCTACCCACCCTGTCCCCCCAAGCACAAGCATATCAGAGAGCATCTCACCAATTTAGCATGCATAATTCATCTCTTGCGTAATTCTCATACAATGTCATATTATCCCTAATTCACCAGTTAAACAGTTCTAGGTTCTCATCAAACAATCACATCCATCTACCTATGCTCGATTTAGCGACCAAACACACATTCGCACTCTAGACGTATAGTAGTATATCTCAATACATAGTACAAGCAACATATTCATGTCGATTCATATAGCTCGACATTGGCTGGTTTAACCCTAGACTACCATCCAAATCTAGGTTCCAAAATAGGTAACTTAGAATACGCCCTCATCTTAGCCACTTGCAGAAGAACAAGTCTAAACTCAGCTTCCTTTCGGTAGACATATTCTCTTCATTGACTTTGGAGGCACACTTCTCCCCTGATACGGATCCGAGTCTGGTATTACTTTTACCAGTGGATAGATATAAGGGTCAAAGACGTTTCTGTAGAAGATCAACCCAAGCATTAACCTTTAGCTGATCAAAACATTCTTTACACCAAAATTTGACAGATCTAGAAATATGACATATTCACAGCCACTTAGAAACGAAGGCATAACTATGAAAATAATTGTTAACTACAAGATCCTACCGTTCATATTGAAGCTCTAGATGTCCTCTAGCCACAGCCCAAGTTTCGCCCCGATCAGACACCGTTTGGATAGCCGATCGTCCTCTTCTTTCTGACTGCTCGCAGATCCTATCTGCACCGATACCCCTCGGGAAAACAACCATAACTTTCATAATAGAACTCTAAATGACAAATCGTTTGTTGGACATGATAGATCTAAGAGAGTAGAACTTACTGGACAAATCAGATCGATCCTTGATGGCTTGGTCGGCCATTCCTCTGTTCTCCCACAACATATCAGTTCTGTCTCCGGAGACTGCATAAACCTTCTTCTTCTTTTCTCTTCTCTCTCTCTCTAGCTCTGATCTCTCTCTCCTTTCTCTCTCTATCTCTATGCGACGACTCAACAATAAATGGGAGGAAACTAGGTTTTGGGTGGCTTTAGGTTTAAATAGAATTAGGTTAGGGTTTGCTTAATGGGCTTTTGGGCGTTTCCTTAAAACAAAAACAAATTGGACCGGATCCTACGGTCCAGGACATTACAATATCACCTTATCTATCTTCTACTGGAGAGTCCCTTTGCTCTCTTCAGTTTGCAACCAAAGTTAATGCATGTGAGATTGGAGTACCTCGAAGACAAACTTCCGCAAAACTCCTTGACTCTCGCCTAAATTATGGTTAAAAACCAGTGGCTCGAGTTTCTTTTTATCTCATCGGTATAACAACAACAATTGTTTTAGAGATTTGTAATTTCTAATTGTGGTTTTGAAATATATGTTCTTGTACCAAGAGCTCTTAAGTTCATACAAGCATTTGTTCCACGATCTCGTGCCCTCTCAATTTGATTGTGGGATGAATCAACTTGCTATCTTGGCAATGTTGTGCGGGAAGTTCTCCCTGGTTGTTTAATAAAACGATTTGTGTAATTTTTTTGTTTCAATAGTTTCATCACAGCTTCATCGGAGCTAGTAAAGGTTCAACTCTATTTACAAGAATTAAGTTCTCAAAATAATTGAACGGTGGCGATGGAAGAATCATCAACATTGAAGGCCAATGACTTGCTTAAAATGTCTCTTCGAAGAATCATCTTGAACACATAATAGAGCAATTTCAATGCATATGATCGCTTTAATTGTCTGAAAAATCCCTATCATTGCTTCATATACTAGCTTCAGTGGTGCTTTAACTAAATACACTCACATAAGTCAACTAATGTACAAACCATCTTCTTCATAGAAGCTATTGTTTTTCTTTCTTCTCGTTATGAGTTCAAGAACCAAGACTTCGAAGATATAAAAATCTGTTGTACCTCAATGGCAGTTCAGTTCAGCTAGAATGGCTACGCCTTTGGGGCCTGGCAAGAAGCAATCCACTATAACCTTAAGAACTCTCTCGGTCTCTATACAAACCTAAAACCCTAGGCTTTCACTATTTTTATTCTTAATAGAAAAGAACACATGAGCTCCCCACATACAAAAGCGTTTATTACAATTATCTAGTTGAAAAAGGAAAAACCATCTTTTCCATAAATCTATTAGGAAAATTTCATTTTTCCTAATATGATTGACTATACTTGTCTTGATTTAAGCTTCCAATCTTATTTGATTTTCCATCACCAAAAGAACCATGAAGCCCATTAAATACACTCACATAAGTCAATTAATGTACAACTCATCTTCTTCATAGAAGCTACTGTTTTTATTTCTTCTGGTTATGAGTTCAAGAACCAAGACTCCGAAGATATAAACATCTGTTGTACCTCAATGACAGTTCAGTGCAGTTCAGCTGTGACACCAATTACTGTACCATAATGGTAATTCAGTTTGAACTTGAACCAGAATCAAACACACAAACTCTCTGAGATAGTCTCTAACAGACTAGCTGAGACAGTCTCTTGAACACGCTCTGTGATACAAATACGCTGAGAAAATCTCTATAACACGCTCTGTAGTACAACACATACGCTGAGGCAGTCTGTTGAGACACTCACTGTAACACGAAATATTCGTTGTGACAGTCTGTTGAGACACTAGTTGTAGCACGATAGCTACCATAAATTACGAAGTTTGTAGAATTGAGAATAAGGAAGACGAACGCGAAAAGTAAATAGACACAAGAGATTGTTTACCCAGAGTTCACCTAGAATGGCTACGTCTTTGGGCCTGACAAGAGACAATCCACTATAACCTTAAGAACAAAGATTAAGCACCTCTCTCTCTCTCTCTACAAAAACCTAAAACCCTAAGCTTTCACTATTTTTCTTCTTAATAGAAAAGGACACATGAACTCTCCTTATATAGAAGAGTTTATTACAATTACCTAGTTGGAAAAGGAAAAACCATTATTTCCATAAATCTATCAGGAAAATTACCTTTTTCATAATATGACTTAAGTTTCCAATTTTGTTTGATTTTCCATCACCAAAAGAACCATGAAACCCATTACACGCAATAATATCTGAATTCATTTTGCCTTCAGATTGCATACTCTAGAGACACATAGAGCCACTAGAGAGTGACTTGTTTTTATCAAAACTAGAAATCGAAAATAAAGTAATTGTTTAGACAAAAGATCATGAGATTATAAAATAAACAACTTGCTAAGTTACCAATGATATTTTTGGAGTATTGGCTTGAGTTTGATCAAACACCAAAGATCTTCGCCATACAGAAATTTGAGATCTTCAAAATCATGCTTGAATGTTAGAGTAGAATAGGTTACTTGCTTGAATGTAAGTCGTGACTTAATCAATGAACTTGCCATCTTGACTTAATTATGTAATAACCCGATTTTTGTATCCCGGTTCAATTGCAGTAAACCAGAATTTCCCAAAAAACCTTTTAATTTAAACCTATTTTTTTTAACCTAAATCCTAAAGCTAATCCTCCCCCATTCTTTTGTTTCTTGAGCCGTCGGGTTAGATAGACAGAGAGACGGAAAGTTTTTATCAATTAGAGCAAGAGAGAAGAGAGAAATGAGAAAGGAGATGAAACATGTGCAATCTCTGCAGAGGACAGACTAAACATGTTGTGGGAGAACGCACAATCGGACAATCAAATCGATGATTTTCATTCTAAGACTCCTTTAGCGACATTCTCTGTCTAACATGATTTCGTGCAATATTGTAAGAGTTATGATCGTTTTACCAATGACCATGGAATCAGACTGCGAATCTGACAAGTCCGAGTGTGAAGGACGTTTCCAAGAACAATCAGAGTCTGATGTACGTCAAACCAGAGCCTACGGCTAGACCATGTCTATGGCTACAATATGACCGTTCAGATCGAAGAGTTAACGGTCGGTTTTGGTTTTATCGCTTTATTTCTGTGTTGTTCTTTTCTGCCAGTTTTTTTAGATCTGCGCTGTTTGAGTATAAATAATGTTTTACTCATTTAGAAAATTTTTCAGGCGTTGATCATCTCTGTTGTTTCTTTAGGGACTCATATGAATTCACCGATAAAAGGAAAACCAGTTTTGAATTCATATGAGTGAAGAAGCGTGTCCCGGAAGTTGATGCAGTGAAGTTGTCCGCGCTATGAAAAAGCTGATGAACTCCGAGTTCTTGTTCCAGGAAGTCACGGACGACCCAAGATGTTTCATGTCATTGCTAGTATTCCAAGAAGGTATTTTTCCAATCCCATAGTTTTCCGTGGTTTTCGTAGTTTCCGTTGTAGGTTTAGTTTCCAATAATGGAAACTTTTCTATTTTTGGCAAACTCCCAAATTTGAAAAGTTTCTATTTTTGGAAAGTTTCCTTTTTAGAAAAGTTACTATTTTGGGAAGCTTTCCTGATTTAGTAGTTTCCTTTTTGCAAGTTTCCATTTATGGTGGAAACTTTCCTTTTTCGGCAGGTCCCCGTTAAGGCCTAACCCGGGTTTTTTGGTTCAGGTCCTGAAGGTCAACCGACCGCTGCTAGTCAACCGAGCTAAGGATCCGCGTCGTAAGGCTAAGGTGAGGAGTTATCGCGTACATCTCTCGCTTTCTTTCAGCTTAGCTTTCTTTTATCATTAAATTAACACTCGAACATTATTGAATCTCTATGATCGAGTCTGATTGGATCTCGCGTGAATTGATTTCTTTTGCATTAAACTAGAATTAGGATTAAGAGATGATATCACCATTCATTGCTTCGCATGTTGATTGTAGTGAGTGTTAAATTTATAAAATATGATGGATAGTATGAGAAGACTTGAAGTCGGGTATAGATGGAGAATCCATGTATTTGCGGAGTCGTGTGCGCGTAGGATGTGGGCATTAAGTCGATCGGTGTCCGTAGCGGATTGACTTTATTTCATACAATGCTATTACAAAATATGTTAAAGTATTATGTATTATAATATTTATTTAATAATGGATAAACATAAAAATGAAATAAAGTTATGTATACAACGAGATAAACTAAAATATGAAATAAAGTTTAAACCACATGATTGTGTTACAACTTCTTTCTAAAACTAACCACATCACACGTATATTAAAATACAAACTCACACCAAAAAAATAATTATCACATTCTAATAAAAAACATATATTTATTATAACAAAAATCGTTATATAACCACAAAAATATATCAGTTTCTATACAACTTTCAAATTTTAGAAATATAAAATACCGTAGTTATGCAATTTTAGAACTCAAATCATCACGATAACACATATATAAGGTCTTATTTTAACACAAATAATCACATTAATACATATATAAGTTTATATACCACATATAAACCTTATCTACATAAAATTCCGTAAATAAAAGTTTCTTAAATTTTAAACTTTTCAAAAATTACCCCGCGCCTAGGCACAAGTCATATTCTAGTTAGGATTAACAGATGATATCACCATTGATTGTTTCACATGTTTATTGTAGTGTGTGTTAAATTTATAAAATATGATGGATAATATGAGAAGGCTTGACGTGGGGTACAGACGGAGAATCCCTGTATTCTCGAAGTCGTGTGTGCGTAGGGTGCGGACATTAAGTCGATCGGTGTTCGTAGCCCTTAGATCGATAAAGTCCACTGGTGGTGTGTATATGCACTTAGCCTATGATGTGTAAGACTTTTTGGGGGGTGTTGGCAGTCACTGAAGCTATCTAGGAGCAATTCTGTGTTTTCTTTTGGTGCTTTAGGTGTCATGTTTATTGCATATTTCTAGGACTAGTTTGGCAGTGTTGCTTTGCTAAGTCGGGTCTGTGGAGTTACGTGTTCTAACAATCCATCCCTCGCTGAGTGATTTCCCTGTCACTCATCCCTCTCTTCTTTTCCTTCCCATCTTTGTCTTTTTCAAGTATATTTTGGCAGATTTGTGTTAGAAGTGGCGGTTTAAAGTTCAAGTTAGTGGTTTTGCGAAATGATTTTAGCTGTACCGGTTAGTTAACCCTGGTTCCCTCGGAATGGACGTTACATATCCCTTCAATGATATTCTTTCGAAATGTGTTTTTCTTCTCTTTATCTACAAACAAAACAACATTCAAGCAAATGCAGAAACCAATTTCCTTTTAGAGGAAATGAGTGATGATTTGTTTGTACCGAAAAGGAAATAATGGAGACTTTTGTTTAGGAACAAACTCATAGACAAATACTGTTTTCTTTAATGTAAACTCATAGATAACGTAAAGTTCCTTCTTGAATTTTGTAGCTCTTTCTGTCGAAAGAATTGCACTAATGTATATACAGAGGAATATTTAGTGGGCTTACTAATGGGCGTTTTTAGAAATGTAGTCGTAAAAGCCAGTTAGGATCGGTGTTGTTTTTATCGTTTAAGTGTCGTCGTTTTAAAGGGAAAAACAATGATTAAATTGCAGTGAGCATGAAACGAATATGCAACCTTCATATCTTCAGTTTGACGCTCTCCCGACTGAGCTATCTCAACTCTTTGTTAGAGCTCGTTTTTGACGAAGTGGTTGTGACTACTTTTACGGTGGAATTTCAGACAAAATTGTTCGTCGAAATGACCGTATATTAGGCACGATGTAATCGCTGTTGTGAGCACTATGATATAGTGTATTCATACGTCAAAATCGGAGTAGTT
>OVAN01008931.1:0-17569 GCA_900406275.1 Anastatica hierochuntica | reverse complement strand
TCAAAAAGTAGCTAAAAGTATCTAGGTCGAAGATGAGTTGAAGAAGAAGTTTGTTCGCCTCCTCTTCCTCTTATATAGTTCTTCTCCACGCTAGAAGGTTGTTGCAACGGTTCCTAGATCTCTCCCTTGATTTCCGGAGTGCTTAACAACTTATCTGACTGAGTCTACGACCTCTTCCCTTTGTTCGAGACCTGCTTCGTCAGCTCTCTGCTCGACGAGACCTGGACCTCTTCAGCTTCACAGACGTTTCCCAAGCCTGTTTCTATTTTGATTAGAAAGCTAACTCCTTATGGATGTGATTAAGGCCCATTACGAGCTCATTATCATCCTTCTTAGGCCTTGCTCACAGTTTGAATTATCCCTTAGATAATGGGCCAGATTTAGGCCCAACACAAACTATGATAAAGATCGAATCTTTGGACAAAGCAATTGGTTCAGGGTCGATCTAGAACTATAATGGACTTTGTCAAGGATTTATTAGAGGATTAAAGCAATTCCTAGGCCAAGGATCCATTCTTAGTCGATCTATCCACTCTCATAGCGAATATCTATTCACCCATACACATTACAGGGCTCACTTCTCACTTTTTGCCTATCTAAACATGTATGTGATAGTAATATACAAGCCTTTATACCCATTTAACACCTAGGTACATCCACACTCATGGACCAAGATGAAACACATAGACTCTGTTTTCTCAAGCATTTTATCGAACACTTTCTAAGCCTCAGTGAGCAAGCAGTGAACTTTCAAAGAACTAAAAAAAGTTACAAGGAATCTATGCCAAAATCTAGTCTAATCATCCATCACAATGCTAGATCTAACCCTAACCTTTTGATAACACCATTATGTTACCACTGTTCCTTTAGATTTTAGTATGTTTTACTGGTTTTTTATGCAATTCTCAATGATTTGAAGTATTTTTATTATATTTGTGGTATTTCAAGTTATTTCAGGTCAACCGATGACATTTGGATCTTTGTGGAGTTAATTGGAGCAAAGTTAGTTTTTGGACAGTTTCTGAGCATCAGAATTATCATCCAACACGAAGGCTTTTCCCTCAATTTATTTTGATGAAATTTTTATAGGAGCTATAGAATTGAATTAGATTTCAGATCAAGGTGGTCTCGCATCATTTGGAGCAATAGACAAAGTGTTACACTAATTTTACTGAAGACTGGTCAAGTTGTCTCGCAGATGAAGGGTGCGTAGAAAGGCCAAAACAAAAGGAAGACCATTTGGGTTTCGAAGCGGACATTCTAAAAACTCAAATGGATCTATTCCAAGCCTTTTCATGCCCAATAACTCTAATCAAGACCTCTTTACACGAAGCCCAACATTTGGAGGCCTTAAGGCTCGATTTTACACATTTTGACCTAATGAGGAAATGTATTATAAATAGTTGCTTTTAGATTTTGTTTTGAAGAGAGTTGTTTAGGTTTTAGATCAAATAATATCTAAGGAGGCAGAGACGACACCCTGTAGGATCGTGCCCCTTCTAGCCTCCAAAGGACCCATCTCATCTCAATACATTTATATTTCTTCCATCATTTGGTTTTATCTATCCTTCTCCCTTTGATTCGATATGAATGCTTGCTACCATGATTGATTTCATGTTTACATGTTTTTAATCTACTAGACAGTAGATTAAAAGGAGCCAATGAGTTTACTTGAATAAGATTACTAATCAGTCTTGATCGATTTAATACGTGTTTACTCACTACAAAGCCGTCCAAAAGATGATGTCCCTTGGTGTTTAGTATAGAATCTCAAACCTTGAAAGTGGAGAGGATCTACATTCATGGTTGTGTTTTAGACATAAATATTATGTCCCTAGTGTAATTTTAACTCCTGTTTATTTACTTTAAATTTCTGCGGTTTGATGCATATATTGATCTATCCTCTGTAAATAACATATAGAGTAGGTTCATTTGCATTTATAAAAACATAAAACCAAATAAAAACAGTGACAAAACCCTTGCATATCTTGTTCTTAGCTTATACCAAAATCATATAAGTTCTAAGCGTGACTGCTAGTCCCTGTGGATTCGATCCCTAGATAATACTGCAGATCTTGTACACTTGCAGTTAGGTTTTAGTTGGGCTAAAACTTGACCCCACATAACCTACTACATCTTAAGACCCTTAATGGATCTACTCACTAAGGTTTATGGAAATCCAAAGACAAATTTTGGGTCTTTGAGCTCCCATGATCTTAGATCTAGAAAATAAAAGAGAGACAAAGATCCAATGTAATACACGTGTTTGATCTTGCAAAACAAAGAAAAAGATAAGAAAGGTTGATAAGAGTTGCAAAGAATGTTCTTGAGCAATAAGTAGGTCTATTTATTCATGCAGAGGGTTGGAAAGCTGCCTAAAGCACTATCGATCCCATGTGGCTGACTATCGACCATGTTGGTCGATAGTGGCATACGTGGGCAGTTTTTGGCTTCTTCTTTGCTCCTTTCATGGCTCCTTTGCTTCCACCATTTACTCATGCATCTATCTCCTCTTTCACTTAATTTCTTGACTTCAAAACCACTTTGAATCCATCCATTGAGCCACTACAAAGGTTGTACCTACAAATGCAAAAATATGTATGCAAATGCACCAAATCTTAAAACTAGACTCTAAACTCAACTAGATTAATTCAAGGACATAATGCAATATTTATAACCTAAAAGTAAAAAAAAACATAACTAAAATACAGCTAAATATGCATGGAAATATGTACACATCAACTCCTCTAGACCTGTCCTTTGCTTGTTCTCAAGCAAACAACAAAGACTAAACCCAGAAGCGAGGTTTAAAAGCGGGAGCTCAAAACCAAAATAGAGAAGGAATGCTTTATGTCCAATTTCCTAAAGACAAGTATAATGGTGCAAAGATTTCTAAGAGCCTATGTATTTCTCAATGATCATCACAAAACCAACTCTTAGAATCTAAGCTAAGCATCTATAAAAAATTCAATTGCCAATTCCTTTTTACATTCAATTACGCTTAGGTGTGAGTTCTTTACTTATGGGCAATGCATCTCATCCATTTGGTTTGGTTCTTTAGAAAGGGTTTTTGTGTGAAGAAGTGTTAAGAAGAATGGGTTCGCACGATTTTTTATTGGTTTCTCTCAACAATTAGTGCAAGACAATAGACAAAAGCAAGGTGGTTGCCGAAAAATTTACGCATACAAAGCATTTACTTCCTCTAATTGTTCCCACCCAATGCTTTCTAAGAATCTAGACACAACCCTAAGGTGTTTCCCATCCTAGCACTAGAAACCATAAACTTTTATTTCTTAACTCACACCCGTTCTTTTCTTTTGTTGACAACTAGAGATTCGTAAACACTTTTACTTCTTAGCTACTAACTCTCACTTTGTTCTTAAAGCCATTATTGTAATCATTTTTAGATTCTTTCTTTTATTTTTATAACAAGGGTGTACTCTCTAAATTAATTTCTAAGGTTAGATCTTATACTTGATTTTAATCTCTAGTATCTTTTACTTTTCACTTCTTTCTTTTTCTTTTTCGGTTTTTCCCTTTTCTTTTCTTTCGTTTTATTCAAACACAACGTATGATCATATATACATTAAGGAACACATACTTGCCAAAATCTACACTAACCATTCCCAAGACTGAAACAAACCCAAAACCACTAAGGACTTTCCCCTCATAAGACTCTAGTTAACCTTAAAATGAGGCTTACTCCAAGGAAGTATCCTCTTTGTCGTTTAACTTCAATTAGCTCGGGATTTTTTCCATATGTGCACCTTCCAAAAGAGGCCTCACCATCAAAAATTTAGGGGGTTTTAAAATAAAGGTTTAATGGTTTTCAAGGGTGTGGTTACTACTCTAAAGATGAGAGTAGCCCCTTTGAGCTATGAAATGGTGGTAAAATCGGTTAAAAACATAGCTAAAATGTTAATGTTTTTCGAATGGTCAAGTATAGCAAAGCATATTAGCAAGATTTTAAAATTTAATTAAGTTACACTTAGATAGGAATTGACTCAAGAGACTATTTACTTCAACATTCACAAAGACCTCCAATTGATTAATTCCGAGCATAGATTTTCCAAAACTAAAAGCGGTATATGCAACATTGTACTTCTAATGAGGGCATTGTTCATTAAGCAAAGCTTAGCTAACTGCAAGGCAATCTTATCATTGTTTCCTATGCAAATGCAATCCTATATGCTTCTAGTTTCCTAATTATTATACAAATGATGCAAATTATATAAAATGCTTTTGAAAACAAAGAGAAAATCTTTTTGGATTTTTTAAAAGTTTTTCGATTTTTTCGGTTTTTCAAAATTTTTAATTTTTGGTTTTTCAAAAATCACAGATATAACAATGCATGACTCAAGGATGACAAAAATGAAAACATCAAAACTTAAAACGACATTAGTACTAAGCCCCTCCCCCAGACTTAAACTTCACCGTCCCGGTGAATCCTAAGCTGTGAGAGTGACTTTAAAAACAAACATAAAACTGAAAACATGAATGGTATAGACAATGGATAGTAGGGTACCTTTGGAACACTCATATATATGAGTGTAGAGTGGATGAAATGGAGGAGTCGAGTTCATTGGCTTGGCATCGAGAGCTCACTGGCCGAGATGATGATGGGTCGAGGGGGTCCTTCCCATGTCTCGTCCGAGGCGGCTCTTAGAACGATGTTCTTGGTGGGTTCATTCCTTTCTTAAGCGGTTCTCAGATCATTAAAGGAGGGAGAGCAACCGAGTGTCCTTGTTGTTGATATCCATAATCAACCAAGTCCTTTTCTTCTATCTCTTCCTCACTTGAAGAAGCGTAGCGGTTATACTTCTCGCTTTTCTTCACTTTTCTCCATAACTTAGTGAGGAAGTTTCCTTGCTTTGAATACCTTCTCTTGATTGTCCACTTTCTTTCCTAGGTAAACCTCATACTCGCTCCTTTGATAGTCCGTTGATGGTTCTTCATGTTGGTGCCCGAAATCGAAAGGGTTTTCTTCTTCTTGATGTGGTTGTTGCTCATCCTTTGTTGCGGTCATGTGTTCTTGTAGAGACAAGTAACAATCTTTCTTTTTTCTCCTCATTGATGAACAAGTAGATGAATTGGGTGTAGATATTACCGTGATAACCATAAACAAATCTTTGTTTAGCGAACTGCTCCATGTTCATCCATTCTTCTCCTCTAAACATTCGGAACTCTCCAAGGTTGATTCCCAAATGAAGGAACAATGGTGTGAGGAATCCACCAATTTGTATCAATGGATTCCTTGCCGATTTTAATTCCTCATCATAGTCAAGCATCTCAACAATGAAGACACAACCATTGTTAACATCATCCCTGAAACAATCATCCGTTATTCTCCTGCTTGTTCCCTTCATGACCGTCTTAACACTTTGGAAAAGTAGCTTTAACGCTAAACTACTCAACAAGCTTGGTGATCCACGAGCCAAGAAGGTGTTGACGAGCAATTCTAGGAGATAGCAAACCATGGGGTTTCAGACCTTAGATAGCTTGGCCGATTTTTGATCATAAGGTCCAAGGGCTATCCTCTCCCATAGTATCCTAGTTTCCAATCCATTCCCATAACCAAATCCTTTCTTTGTTGGAACAAAACCATATACTTCATAATCTCTTCAAAAGATATCTTGTAAAGCTCATCCTTTATCTTGAACGTGAGGTATACGGTGCTTTCGTAATCATTTTGTCCTTATGTGAAGCTCACCATGGAGAGAAATTGGAGAGTTGGAAGGGGATATGTCGGATAGTGCATCGAAAGGATGTTCCCCATATCCATATTTTTGATCAAGTATTAAACTTGATTGTGAATCTCCATTTCCCTTAGTATATCATCATTTGCCCAAACGGTTTTCACAACCTTAGCATTCTCTTGAATGTGTAAGTAAAGGCTAGTTTCCTCATCGTACCAACTAGCATAAGTAACATTTCTTGGTTCACTTGATGCCATTTCAGATCATACAAAATTTAATAGTCATTTTGAGTTAGAAAATTTTAATGAACGAACGAAATGATTTTAAGAAGGGCTTAGCTCTATATCAATTTAAGACATTTAAGAACAAGACAATCCAATTTTTTATTTTTAGCTAAATGCTATATGAAATGAATGCAAATAAGACGAAAATTTCTTCCAAATGCACCTATAATAGTCGGCCATCAAATGATTCTACACTTAGCAGTTTTAAAATTTTCACAAATTACCGAATGATGAAATATTATGCATGAGATGCTTTAAAATATTTCCAAGAGAATTTTCATGTGAACATTTGAAAGGGATAAGTATGCACTTAATATAATTTGTCCAATTTCAATGGCAATGAACAAAACTCAAGGCTATTTACGATAAAGAATAAATGAAACAAGCATCATGCTAACACAACAATACAATGGCAAGTCAAATGAAGATTAGTCTCTTCCTTTAGTGTATCAAGACTGAAAATTTTAAGCATTAAGGACAAGTTTACAAAATTGTAAAACTCCTTGAATTCTTCATGTTTCCAAGCATATGCACCATCAATTTACCATAAGAACCAACTAAATTAAATTTCCCAAAAAAATTCTTCAAGAACACTATTCATAGAACTATTCATCAAGAAGAATAATCCATAATTCAATATCTTGTAGTTGTTTTCAAGAACATTTAATGCATGAAAACACAACAACTATGCATAATCTACTAAGATATCTCACAAGCAACATCATTACTACCTCTTATGAACAAAATCAAAATTCCATCCAAGAGTGAAGAGGTTTATGTTTCATACCTTGATTCCTTGATGTGATGAAGACTATGAGAAGTAGATAGCTTGTAAGAAACATGAAAAAGGGATGGAACTTGCAAGATTTTCTCAAAAACTCTCTCAAAATATAAAGAACAATAATTCTAGCTTTTGAAAACTATGGTTATCGATTTCTTAAGCTAAAGGAGAGAGAGACATTGCTTTTTCAATTAACATGTGCAAATGATGGTGGAGTGCTCAAGTTGGTGGTAACTTTAGAGATTACAAAATGGTCCTTAAAGAATACTCTCATAACCAAATGGTAAAAACCTTACTAAAGCACCCTTAAATTCGAATTCTAAAAAATTGGTTGAAAAATATAATTTTAATTTATGGAAGACTAGGACCAAAGGTTATAAGTAAGACAAAATCATTAGGTTTTCTTAAATAAAGCTTTTGCAAAATCACTCTTCAAAGACTTTTAAAATGGTGAAGTGAAAATTTAATACTTGAATTTAGAAAACATACCTTAGCCAAAGGAATTTTCTAAGTGTTGAGCCACTTTGCTCATTAGAAATGTCAATTCCATTTCCTTCTTGGCATTTGATTCTTGCTTTGAATAGTTCTCCTTTTGTACCTAAACTTAGAGCAAAAAGGAATGACTTTGAAACAAGAATATTTCAAGATTTAATCATCATTATTGAAATATAAAGACTTAAAGCATTGAAAACTAAAGAGAATATTTACAAAAGATATTCTTTAAACTGCCTCTCAAGTACGCTTGTTGAAGGTTTTTAGCTTGACCTTACATCTCCTTTTTAGTTGGTGAAGTCAAGGACCGCCTCTTTATGGTTTGGTCCCCTTGTTGCTTTCCTTATAGCCCATTCTTTGATCTTGAAGAAGTTCTTTACCCCTTTGCCTTTGTAGAAATTGGGGTTGTAACTAACCTTGTAGTTTGTCAATTTAGTGATTGGCGGTTCTTTCATCATGGCCAATTTTTCGTAGGCCTATTCCTTTTTGTATCCTTCATCATAGAGCCAATCCCAAACTCCATCTTTTTCTAAATTCTCATTACTCTTTTCCTCATGGGTTCTATCATTTGTCATAGCTCCTTTTTGGTCCATTTTTCCACAATATCCAATATCCTTGTCAAGATCGAGCATAGGATAGGAAGTTCCTTTATCAACCTTCTTCAAAAAAATTTCATTGGCTTCAAATCGATTATAGCACCGATGGTGAGTAAGAAAGGAGTTCTAAGAATGATTGTGAACTTAGCTTGATTGGACTTAGTGTCCATCATAACAAAATCACTTTTCACAAAGGTGTTTCCAATTACTAGCTCCATATTTTCCAACTTTCCCATTGTTAACTTTCTTTGTATCATCTCCCAAGAGTACGACGTTAGCTCCTTTCTTGATTTCATATTGTAAATCAAGTTCCTTTACACAGTCTAGAGAGACCACAATCAAGCTAGCACCGGTATCTGCTAATGCATCTTCAAATTTGTAGTCTTTGAAAGCACAAAGTATAATGAGTCTTCCTTCAATTTCGCTCTTTTCTAATACCTTCTCAATGGCTCTAGTTATTGGAATGTCATTAGCTTGCAATATTTTCTCTACCTTGTCTATCATAGCAAACTTCTTCTCAAGCTTTGCCTTAAGTGTTTCATCGGTTGTAGCTTCCTCATATCATTCTTGTGGAATGTCTAAGTCGTCGTCCCGCTTCATTTTCTATATTGTAGTCCCAAGATTTCCTTCTTGAAACATTGAGGATACAATAGCTTGGTCTTAAGAGTCGCTAAGTTCAAGATAACAATCTCTTCTCCACTCATATCCATCTCACTAGGCATGTTCCTAGAAATATTTGGTTCTTCATACTTCTTTTCAAATGCCTCATCCCTTGAGACATCACTTTCTTCTTTTCTCTCTTTCTTGAACCCTTCTTCCTTCATAGCTTCCTTAACAATTTCTTCTTTAGCAGCCTTCTTAGCTTCATCATCACTAGCCTCATCTTCAAATAAAGGATTTTCCTTCTTCTAATCAGAATGGACATCTCCTTTAAAAGGTGGAGTGTCCTTCTTTTCAAATTTCTTTCCATTGGGAGTACTAAGTCTATCGAAATCTAGTCTATATTCGGCATGACCTTCCTTCTCAAGAGGATTTCTAAACAATTGAACTCCCTCATCAATAAGATTCAAAAAGAGTCTTTCAAAAGCATTGATGATCTCTTCCTCTTCAAGGGTAAAGAAAATACCTTCCCATAGTTTAGGATCATTGTTGATTTCTTCCAAGAGGACATTGCAATAGTCCTTGCTTGATCCTCATTTCTCTTTGACGACGACCTTCACTTTTATCCAAAAACACTTGATATAGTTGTGTATCTATGACCTTCACATGTGAAGCTAGAGCATCATGCTTAATGTTCATGTCTCAGTACATAGCTTCCATCTTCACATTCATTTTTCCAAAACTCTTGTCGAGCTCGACCTTAGTTTCATTTTTCCCTTTAACTAGTTTCTTAAGCATGGCGTGATTCCCTTCTTTTTTGGAAGGATCGGCTTGTTGTTGAGGCTTTTGGTGGTAGCCTTGTTTTGTTTGGTATTGGTACCCTTGTTGATTAGTTTTGGCTGGGTCGACTTGATCTTGTGGGTTCTTCACATTTGTGCTTCAATAGAACAAATTTTTATTGTTTGGCTTGTATCCTTGGTTGAAAGGCTTTTGGTAGTACCCTCCTTGGATGTAGCTCACTTCTTCTTGGTTCTCACCATCTTGTCCTCCTTCACATTTAGTTTCAACAAAGTGAACACTTTTTTGTTTGGAGAATGAGCATATCGAGCTTGCCATTAAGCTCCTTTATTTTGTCATCCTTTGATCTCGCGCTTCTTACCATTCTATCATAATCTTCTCCATCACAATGGTCGCTTTGGGCCGAATTCTCTCTCCTTGTTTGCCAGAGGGACTAACAAAACTTTCCATTGAAGTGTTGTTCAAAGCTAGGCGGAACTTCTCATAGATTCCTCTATGAAAATTTGTAGCAATTTGCCTTTAGTGATCCCATGATGGGGGCAACTCCTAATGTATCCATTGAAACGGTCCCAAGCTTCATATAGTGATTCTTCTCCTCCTTGCTTGAAAGTAGAAACCTCATTCCTTATCTTCTTCTTTCTTTGTGGTGAGAATAATTTTGCAAAGAATCTTTTCTTGAACACGTCCCAATTTGTGATAGAAGATGTCACAACGCTCTTCTCCCATTATGAGGCTTTATCTCCTAAAGAGAATGGAAACCAAGTCAATTTGATCACATCCTCTACCACTCCATTTATCTTCATCTCTCAGTAAAACTTCTCAAAATTATCCAACAGCTCAAGAGAATTCTCCAATGCTAACGAGAATTTTGTACCATATTAATCAAGTTAGACTTGATTTCAAAGTTGTTGTTGCGGATTAGTGGAGGTCGAATTCCCAATCATTCACCATTAGTGAATGGCTCATCGCATTCTTCGATCCTTGCTCCTCCTCTAGGTGTGTAGATTGGGCGATTAGCTTTGTCTTCATGACCATCGAATGCTCCTTCGTGTGGAGGGTGTACTCATGGTTTATTCTCCATAGGTGGAGGATTCTCTTCTTCTATTTCTCGATTCATTCCCAATCTATGTAGATGGATTTTTCTTTCTCTAGCTCTTCTTTGTCTTGAGTTTTGTTTTTCAATGTGTGTTGGATCAAAGTAAAGAAATATTGTATTTGGTTCACTTCTAGACCTTGTTATCATATACCTTCACAAATTAAAGAAAAACTGACAAAGAAGAGCTAGAACTTTGATGAAATAAGCAAAAAGTAAAACCTAATCCTTTGAAATCTAGAAATCTCTTTAAAGGTTCTAGTTAAATCCTAATCCTACGGCAACGGCGCTAACACTTGAAGAGGACTATTTTGACGTCAAAAGGGAAAGATTAAAATTATAAACCAAAAGCTAAAACCCAATTATTCCCTCAAGAGAATTGTGTCGAGTTGTAGTACTTAAGGTATCGTCCAAAGGATTAAAAGAATTGCTAGCTAGAACCTAAACAAGGAGAATACACTAGAGCTCCTAATCTAGAGAAGTCGATTTAGATGGGGTGTCACAAGTTCCAACTAAATCTATGCTAGAACATCAAAGGACATAATGAAATTACATAAATAAAGACAATATTAAGGCAAGCAATAAGTAAAGTGCAATAAAGAAATAAATTTTAAGTGCTAAGTATGATAAAGAACGAATCTTTGACAAATCCATTGGTTCGGGGTCGAGCTAAAACTATAATGGACTTTGTCAAGGATTTATTAGAGGATTAAAGTAATTCCCAGGCCAAGGATCCGTTCTTAGTCGATCTATCCACTCTCATGGCGAAGATCTATTCATCCGTACACATTACAAGACTCAACTATCGCATTTTGCCTATATAAACATGTATGTGATAGTAATATACAAGCCCTTATACCCATTTAACACCTACCTACATCCAAACTCATGGACCAAGATGAAAAACATAGACTTTTTTCTCTCAAACATTTCATCGAACATTTTCTAGGCATCAATGAGCAAGCAATGAGCTTTAAAAGAACTAAAATAAACTAAATCTAGTAGGAATCTATGCCAAAATATAGCCTAATCATCCATTACAATTCTAAATCTAACTCTAGCCTACTACATCTCAAGATCCTTAAAGGATCTACTCACTAAGGTTCATGGAAATCCAAAGACTAAGTTTGGGTCTTTGAGCTCCCATGATCTTAGATCTACTCACTAAGGTTCTCTCAAACATTTCATCGAACATTTTCTAGGCGTCAATGAACAAGCAATGAACTTTAAAAGAACTAAAATAAACTAAATCTAGTAGGAATCTATGCCAAAATATAGCCTAATCATCCATTACAATTCTAAATCTAACTCTAGCCTACTACATCTCAAGATCCTTAAAGGATCTACTCACTAAGGTTCATGGAAATCCAAAGACTAAGTTTGGGTCTTTGAGCTCCCATGATCTTAGATCTACTCACTAAGGTTCTCTCAAACATTTCATCGAACATTTTCTAGGCGTCAATGAACAAGCAATGAACTTTAAAAGAACTAAAATAAACTAAATCTAGTAGGAATCTATGCCAAAATATAGCCTAATCATCCATTACAATTCTAAATCTAACTCTAGCCTACTACATCTCAAGATCCTTAAAGGATCTACTCACTAAGGTTCATGGAAATCCAAAGACTAAGTTTGGGTCTTTGAGCTCCCATGATCTTAGATCTAGAAAAGAAAAGAGAGAAATACAAAGGAGAAAAATTAAAAGATCCAATGTAGTACAAGTGTTTGATCTTGCAGAACAAAGAAAAAGATGAGAAAAGTTTATAAGAGTTGCAAAGATATGTTCTTGAGAGATAAGAGGATCTATTATACATGTAGAGGGTTGAAAATTTGCCCTAAAGCACTTTTTCACGCCTGTTCAAGCCACTATTAGTCCCATGTGGCTGACTATCGACCATGTTGGTCGATAGTGGCATATGTAGGTAGTCTTTGGCTTCTTCTTTGCTTCTTTGATGGCTCCTTTGCTTCCACCTTTTCCTCATGCATCTAGCTCCTCTTTTCCTTGATTTCTTGACTTCAAGACCACCTTGAATCCATCCATTAAGTCTCCATCTAGCCACTCCAAAGGTTGTACCTACAAATGCAAAAATATGTATGCAAATGCAATATATCCTAAAACTAGACTTTAAACTCAACTCGATGAATTCTAAGGACATAATGCAATATTTACAACCTAAAAGTAACAAAAACATATCTAAATGCACATCAGTCTCCTGGCTCTGCTCCACCCGTCGACAAGTTGTCCTCGTCATCTTCATCACTACTTATATATATTTTTTCATCCTGCGTAGAGCTAATCAATTTATATATAGAGAAATCAACTACACATGTAAACACCCAAAGATGATTATACACCCAAAAAATTAAATGTATAACATAGCCACTGTAAATATGAAACACTCACCATTCTGCGAACGATAAGCTCTACACCTACATTAAATACAAAATCATAATAGTATGCCAAAATAAATGGAAAGAAAATCTTACATATAAAAGATGAAGGGATTCTCTCCAATTATGACACCTCATCACTTTTCTTTAAATATATTACATTAAAATAATAAAATAAAATTAAATGTGTTACATTTATTTGGTGTTCATATTACCTCTTCAATATATTTATTGACTTCTCATATACATAAACTTTAATAGATTCACATAAATAATGGCTATTTGTTGTTTGACTTGTAAAACATTAAAAAAATCAAGCCAGAAGGTTCGTGACTTTACAAAACTATTTCGTAAAATCCAATAGAACTAAAGCATGTAAAATATGAGATGTTGCAATTATTTTTTTGTTAATAAATAATTTTGTTAGATATGAGATTTAAGTTTTAAAAAATAACCGATTAAAAAAGAATTTAAAGTCATAAAAATTACATTACAATCCATTTAAAATTTAAATTACGTCAACAAAATTTAAAAAAATAAAAAAATAAAGTTACAAATAAAAAAATCAAAGTAAAAAACTTTTATCAAAATGAAAAGGTAAAGAAAAATTAGTGAAAAGAAAATTCAAAAAAAAATTTGTAAATTAAAAGTATATAAATCGTGTAAGACTGAAATTTGGTTGAAAAATAAAAAAAAAGTAATTATTTGCAAAAAGTCAAAAATTTAATATAGTCGTGAATAAAAAATACAAAATATAGAAGACCCAATATAAAATTAATTTTAGACTAATTAAAAAATTTTATACAAAAAAATCTAATACACAAAAGGATAAGAAATAATTTTTTAAAAAAGATCGTTGAATAGAGATATTATCATAAAATGAAGAGACAAAGAAAAATTAACAAAAAAAATGATTCAAAGAAAAAATAAAAAAATTAAAAGATAGTAAAAATGTAAAGGAAAAATAGAAACAAAAAAGAATCAAAAATAAGATATTGAAAAGAGATGAGCTCTGTAAAAATAACTGTAAATTAAAATATTAAATTGTAAATTAAAATGTATTAATTGTGTAAGTTCAAAATTAAGATGAAAGAAAAAAGAAAAATAACTATTCAAAAAATAATAAATTCAAAAATTAGTACAGCGGTGAATGCAAAATACAAAAACAAACAATACAATATTAATTGTTAGAATGTTTTTGTAATATTTTGTATATGAACATGATATAGAAAGAATATTCGCGCATAGTGTGGGTTCTCTCATAGTAACTATAGAAGACAATCACATAGGGAAGGACACGTGTAGTAAAAACTTGCAGATTAAAAACAAACCTTTCATCTTCTTAGATGAGTTTCAATGCTTATGTCGCTTTTCTTCTTTCTCCTTCAAGAATTAATTATCCATGTACACATTTCCTTCCCCCTCAAGTAAAATAAATCATCGAAACGGTTATTTAATCTCATACATAGCTACAGTCCTGTGAATCGGGCAATGATCTCATCTTCCAATGATCCAGTCGAGACTCATCTTCATCCTTCATTTAAGTAATTTTTTCGTATTTGGAGATTTTCAAAGTAGTTTAGGTTTTCTCAATTTATGCATATAAAACTCTATGTTTTGTGACGCGGATTTGTGTTGGCTAGGTTTGATTGGTTTTGACCATGTCTTCGAATCATTTATATTCTTCGGTTCCATAATCATCTTCTTGAAAATCGGATCTTCCTATTGCTTCTTCTTCAAACGCTCTTCACTTCTTCTCTAAGTAGAGGCTTGTTCTCCACATTTCGTCTCTTTCCATGCGGTCAAGACCCACTAGGTATATCTATAAAGAAATCTCTAATTTTTCTTCCATTTCCTATCATCTCTTCAAAGGATTTGAGAGATTAAATCATTCCTAATCTCTTACGAACAGACCAAAAAGCTTGTTAATGGTCATAGTCAGGGCCGGCCCTAGTATTATGAGGGCCACAAGCCCAGAAAAAAATTTAGGCCGGTTTTAGCAAAAAACGAAAAAAACTAAGGTAAAAGTTACCAGACTGGCTTCGAATTCTTGACTATTAAGATAAATACCCTGACATTTACCACTAGACTAATAGGACATTATTGGTTGTTGAGGACCGAAATATTATATAAATAAATTAGGACCGCAAGCCCAAGCTTGGCCAGCTTGGACTCAGGGCCGGCCCTGGTCATAGTAAAGAAAGAGGGAAATCATCAAAGGGATTTAACTTAAGGCTTCTAGATTTTACTGTTCTGGAAAGACCAACAATTTAAACAAACTTATACGCTGATGAAATTAATGGAAATGATGTTGTTTCTAAGTCAAGGAATGCTCCTACTATGATGGTGCATGCCTCTCAAGATCATATCGATATGCCACCCTACTTGCTTTTTCTACTGTAAGTCTCTTTTCTACATAATTAACTCAAAGGCTTTGACAAAAAAAAATTAACTCGAAGATTGTTTAGTCTTTTTGGGTTTCTTTTCTTCATTGTTTTAATGTATGACACTTCTCAGGCACTGGTTAGTTTGTTAGATACTGAAACCGATTGGAATGATTCATCAAACAAGTAAAAGGAAGGGTAGCAAACTCATGCACAAAGAGCTTAACGATGGCCTTACTTTGAGATGTTCTTTACGAGACTACAAAGCTAATTATTAGGCGTTGGTGTACTTGAAAGAGATTGAGAATTTTTAGAAAGTGCTAGTAGTTGCTGAAGCATTATAGGCTTTCAAGCCAAAATTACTAGAGTTCGCTGGCCAATCAAGATCAACTCATGCATTATTGACTTGATGGATGCTTATTGGTCGGTCAACAACTGTTGTCTCATCAGTTTGTGGTTAGTCTTTAAATAATAAGATTTCACTTTCAAATTTTGCACGTGTGCTGGTGTTTAGACTTTTTAAACAGTTACGATTGTTGGAGTCAACACGCTTTTAAGCCTTTTTGATAATATGTGAATTAGATTTCCAATGGAATGTTTACATCAAAATAAGAAGAAAGAGTTTCAGAGGATCAAAAAAAAAATTAAAAGCCCATTGAAACTAGACCTCAAACCAGAGAGAATCAACTAAATAAGTTTGAGGTTCAAAGTTTGATTCCACACATAGAGATTCTTGAGTCCAAGACCACCTTCTTCTCTTGGGTTGCATATATTTTTCCAAGCAACTTTTACTCCCTCTTTTTTATGGATATCCCCTGACCAGAGGAAGTGGCAGCACATGCATTCAACCTTCCTAATGCAACCTTTGAGTAGAGGAAGTGTAGAGAACCATAAATTCATGGTACTCACAATAATGATTTGATCAATTGTAGTCTTCTTGCAAAACTCAGAGATTTAGCTGCCCAATGGTTGAATCTTGAGGAGATGGAGTCGATCAAGGGGAAATAATCTGCTTACTTTAGCCTACGATGCATCATTGGAAGGCCAAGGTACCTGAACGGGAAACTTCCAACAACCAGTCTCATCTCCTCTATATTTGAGACCTCCTGATTAGTGATACTAGCTATATAGACAACTGACTTATGCTTATTCATAGCAAGACCAGATAGTCTATAAAGCTCTTCAAGAGATGGGGTTATACCTTGTAGTGATTGTATTGAGCCATCAAAAAATATTATGACATCATTTGCGAATGCCAAATGAATAATGTTCATATCCCTGGCTATTGGATGAAATCCAATCGTGACCTGGTTGAACTTTCTTGACAAGATTTTGTCAAACAACTCCATTGCAATCATGAATAAGTTAAGAGAGAGAGGGTCTCCCTGCCTTAGTCCTCTTGACCCTTTGAAGAAACCAGAAAACTCCCCGTTAACATTCACAGAGAAACTTGTGGTTGACATACGTTGCAGAATCCAGCTTATGTATTTGTCAGGGAAATTGGCGGATTTCAGATCTTTGATTAGAAACCCCCAGTTAATCGTATAAAATTCTTTCCTTAAATCCTGATCTGTACATATTTTCATGCATATTTTGTTGCATTTTAGCTTAGTTTCATCCACTTTTAGGTTGTAAATATTGCATATAAGTCTTAGAATGCATTAGTTTGAGTCTAGAGTCTAGTTTATGAACATATTGCATTTGCATACCATTTTATTTGCATTTGTAGGTGCAACTTTGAGATGGATTTATGGAGGCTCTAGAGGTGAATCTAAGGTGGAATTGGAGCTAAAAACCAAGGATAAAAGGAGCTGAATACTATGGAGGAAGTTGGGATCAAACAAGGCATCAAAGAGGAGCAAGTAACCACAAGAAGCTGCCAAGGGAACCAGGCATCGACCCAGAGGTCGATGCTGGATCACCTTGGGTCGATGTTGCATCACCTTGGCAGCTTGTTGCCCAACACAATGCAGCATCGACCCGGAGGTCAATGCCAGGTTACCTTGGGTCGATTTTGTGTAGCATTGATGTGAGAAAGACCTTTTTGTAGGGCTTCCTCTCTACCTCTCTTAGTATAAATAGCCCCTTATGTACCAAGAAAAAAGAGACACTTTTTAACTTAAGAACACTTCTCTTTTCTTTTATTTTGAGATCTAAAGACCTTGTGATAACTCTATATTTTGCTTGAGTGATTTGGATCTTATCTTTCTCATCTCTTTCTCTAGATTTATTATTCTAAAACTGTGGGAGCTCAAAGACCCATTTCTTGTTTTTGGATTTCCATGACTTTTNGGATTTCCATGACTTTTAGTGAGTAGATCCATCTTGAATCTTGAGATATGGTAGGCTAGGGTTAGATATAAGGTTGTAATGGATGTTTATGCTAGATCTTGGCATAGATTCCTGTTCGGTCACGTTTTGTGGTTCGTCAAGTTTTAAATTTATAAAACCTA
>OVAN01008930.1:0-17569 GCA_900406275.1 Anastatica hierochuntica | reverse complement strand
AATAGACTTTGAACCCTAAGTAGACTTCATTTGAAGTCTGAAATCGAAAGGAAAAATAAATTTTAGGCGGGAAATATTTTCATTTCGGCAGAAAAGTAATTTTTCTAAAATTTTGAGCGAGAAAATGAAATTTGTAAATGCAGACTTCATTTGAAGTCTACTAGTAGATTTCATTTGAAGTCTACCAAAACGAAAAACCGAAAAATTATAAATTTTAATCGGAAAAATTAAACAAATGCATTTTAAATGTTTGTAATATTCATAACTAAACTTGTTTGTACTAATATAACATTTATGACAAAAAAAATTTTGAGATCTAAAGTTAACGTTTAATGTTTATACCAAAACTCTCAACAACAAACCATGTACATTTTTCCCCAAACCCTAAACCCTAAACTCTAACCTAATTGATTTTAGTAGCTTTAAATTGACTTAATTTTACGAAATTTTAATTTATATATCTTGTAATTGATAAGATTTAATTTATGGTTATATATTTTTACTCAAATTATTTTTTCTAATTTTTAAAATTTAAAAACAATGTTTAATTTAGAAGTCTGCATCGGATGCATGTGTTGTTTCTAACTTAATTGATCTTAGTTGCTTTAATTTGATTTAATTTTATGCAATTTTAATTTATAAACCTTGTAATTGATTATATTTAATTTATGGATATACATTTTTACTCAAATTATTTTTTCAAATTTTTTAATTTAAAAACAAAGTTTAATTACAGATGTAGACTACTTTAGAAGTCTACTAGTAGACTTCAAATGAAGTCTGACATCGAGCGGAAAATTTGGCGGGAAAGTGATTTTTTTCCCAAAATTTTGAGAGGGAAATTGAAATTTGTAATTGTAGACTTCATTTGAAGTTCTATTGAAGTCCAAAACGAAAAGTCGAAAAATTGTAAATTTTAATCGGAAAAATTAAAAAAATGTATTGTAAATGTTTGTAATTAAACTTGTTGTACTAATTTAACATTTATAACAAACAAATTTTGAGTTCTAAAGTCAACTCTTAAAGTTTAGACAAAAACTCTCAACAACAAACCAAGCATATTTGTTTATCCAAACCCTAAACCCTAAACCCTAAACTCTAACCTAATTGATCTTAGTTGCTTTAAGTTGACTTAATTTTGTGAAATTTTAATTTATATACCTTCTAATTGATAAGATTTAATTTACGGATATCCGTTTTTACTCAAATTAATTTTTTCAAATTTTTTAATTTAAAAACAAGGTTTAATTACAGATGGAGACTTCTAAAGAAGTCTGCATCGGATGCATGTGTTGTTTCTAACCTAATTGATATTAGTTGCTTTAGATTGACTTAATTTTATGAAAATTTAATTTATATACCTTCTGGTTGTTAAGATTTAATTTATGTATATACATTTTTATTCAAATTATTTTTTTTCAAATTTTGTAATTTAAAAACAAGGTTTAATTACAGATGCAGACTTCCAGAGAAGTCTACAAATGAAGTTTATTGACTCCGTTTCAGACTTCTAAAGGGTATGAGGGTAATTATTCCTTCTATTTTTTTCTTTATTCACAAGAGCCTTGAATGTAATTTTTCTATCCCAAAGTTAGTTTTGTCTAAAAAATATGTTTTGGGTTACTTTCATTTTTAGAAATTTGTTGTAGGTTAGTTTTGTCAATTTCCTCAAAAAACAACTCCAAAACTTCGAAATGGAATTCAAACTCAAAATTATTCATTATACAGTTATTAATTAAAACTAAACCCTAATTATAAAATTCTAAATTCAAATCTGTATATTAATATAAGAGACTCAACTTACATTTTAAATTTATAAATTGAGATCTAAAATTTTAAATTATTAATTCTTAGTAGTGGTTGGGGATATTTGGGAAAAAAAGTATTTGGTAGTATTTATAAAAAGTTTTGTTAATAATTTTTCGACCAAAAATTTATGTAGTGGTGGTTTAGTGTAACTTTTGTTACACAACAAAAATTATGTGGATAGAAATGTAACCGGGAAGAGATAACCCATGATAGAAATGCCCAAAGGAAACAAAAAGGAGATCTTGCTTTGATCCAACAAAGTTTTGACTTTTTTCGTAATTTTGTTGCAGAAGAAGATCAACAGTGAATCACAGGGAATGTACATTGTTGGATTGAGACGCCATCGCAGAAACAAAGAAAGGTGAAGGAAAGGGGATATTCGAAACCCTAATTTCTAATTGTATCCCTAGCTTCTACGGAAGCATCGACGATTCAGCCTTTACATCGAGTTTGATTTTGTGGGTTTGGAGTTTGATTTTGTGGGTTTTGGCTGATGGGTTTCTTAAAGAAGTTAACGGGGATCTTTGGGTTGGGGCATAACGATGGTGGGCACGGAGTTGCGAGAGATGGAGAAGGTGACGGAGATAATACTGGAACAGTCTCCGGCGACGGAGATAAACGCCATGAAGATAATCAGCCGAGATTCCGTGAAACCGGACTTCCAAGGAAAGGTTTTGGAGTTCCTGTTCAAGTCGCTGTTGAACGGTCTAATCCTGGTCCTATTCTTCGTCCTTGTGCAGCTGCAGACGGTGGTGTTCAGGTTAGTCTAGGTATTTGATCAAATCCATTAGAGCATTTGAATTGCTGGCTTGACTCTGATTCTGAATTATGGCTTTAGGCTCTATGAAGATGTGTAATGCGTGCAGTTTCATGCTTGTTCTGTAGATAGATTGTTAGGGATCACTCCAGATTGTGTTTATGCTTTTGTGAAATCATTGGATTCTGTTCTTCTATGCCAGTCCTCTGCTTTGTTTCTTTCTCTAGTATGGATCAGAATCGCCTTCGATATATTGTTCTGTAGATGGCTTTACATTCGTTATTTCTGTACGTGTTTCCGAATTTTACAAAAACTGGGTATCTTTACAATACTTAATGTTACTGTCACTTTACCTGCCATTTTATTGTGAAATTTATGAATTGCCCTAGAAAGTTGTGGAGTTATGCCAAGCCACGATACATATGTTCGCATGATTAGCTGTGCTAAAAAAGAAAAACCATGTAGTTTCATTTACACTCTAATTTATGAAAACTATAATCTAGAAAGCATAAAACACATTCCTTTATGGTTCGGTATTTATCATGATTAATGAGAGTAAAGATAGAGAGTGAAAAGAATCTGAACTGGTTATATACCCCCATAGAGGAAAACGATAATTGAGTGATTCAGCCAAGAATATGCAATGGTCTTAATATGGTAATAAGTATTCTTTCATCGATATATTTTGTTCCCTAGATGGCTTGACATTCGTTGTTTCTGTACGTGTTTCCCAATCTACAAAAATGTTTAGAACTGGGTGTCTTTACTATAGTTGTGTTATTGTCTCTTTATCCGCCTTTGTATGTGAAATTAATGAACTGTCCCACAAGGTTATGCCAAGTGACGAAGGTACATATGTTTCACTTGATTAGTTTGCTAAAAGGAAAACTTGCAGAAGCATGTAGTTTCATTTGCACTGTATTTATGAAAATTATACTCTAGATAGGGAGTTAAAAGAATGTGATTTGGTTATATATTGGTAGAGGAAAACAATAATTGAGTAATTCGGCCAAGATTATGCAGTGGTCTTAATATGGTAATATGTATTAGTTCACTGACTAATCCCTGATGGCATTATTAGCTTACTTCTCAACATCATTGACTTAATCTAGTTTTAACCAGGAATAATACTATCGAACCTCTTGTTTGGATCAGGGACTTCATTGGTACTCAACACAGCTCAGGATGGATGAAGATGGAGATGTTGCAGATGAGTTCTTGGAAGACCATAACGGGGAGACTTTGCCAAGAAAATGCAAAACAAAAGCTGCAAAAGTGAGAGGGTTAGTGATATCTTCTGATGGGAAACTTCAGCCATTAATGCATTGAACAATGAACACCAAGGAGAAAGATTTGCTGATTAGTGTGGTGATTGAATCAGAGAAAGGTTGGCAATTTAAAGCTCTCGAGATTAACCGATTAGATTCTGGTTATGATTACTGAGAACTTAAAACTGTTATTGTAACTGTGAATTATGTTTCTTGAAAATAGACAGCTAAAACTTATGTGCAATCGTTGGGGCTCTGTATTACTACAAGTTCTCAATGATTGTGTGCCTTAACAAAACATTCAAGAGCTTAGAGGTTAAAGTTAAACTAAGTGATTATTAGAATAAACGATGACTAATCCAGCTCCATGGAATCATAACAATAGGGCAACTTTCATACATTCGTGTAAAATATTGTGGTAGACAATGGGCAATATCAGTTTCTATGGGATTGAAATTTAAAAGTTACTTACTAAATAGCTTAATCAAAGCGAAAGACTTGGGAAATATGCAAGTGGAAATCATATCACTAGTGTTGTCGCCATCATTAAATATATTAATAACTGGATGATTACCTCTATTCACTTGTAATTGTATGATTATTACGTCGATGAGTCATAGTATGTTGATCAAGTTTTAACTATTCTTTCTTTTTTGGGTCTTCTGCTGTCACCAGGTTGTACACAAAACACTATAATATTATTTTCACCCACGTAACACGACAAATCATAAGAGTCTTGTTGATAACAAATTCTCACCCACGTAATCAATTTTTTTTCACTTTTCTATGATATTATTAGTTAAGATTTTCAATGAGTTAGGTCTGAAAACGACACCGAAACTCATTTGTCTGCTACTTCAAATAACTTGTAATTTCTAGATACATTATCACAATCTAAACAAAATATTTTGCCTACCCTCAGATGAAGATATATTTAAAAAAAATCAGACAAAAATTAGCAAAACTAAGATCTGGTAATGAATCGGCACACAGAGCCACATACGATGCTATCTCAGTTTTTCTTAAAATATTGTTTTGATATTTCTGAATTATTTGTGTGACACATGCATGCATATAAATGGCGAAACCAAAAATAATTCAGACCTTTTTAGTTTTATATTACAAGTGCAATATGAACGTCCATTCATTATTTTGTTAGTGAATGGCCATTAGTTTAGATTGTCTAGATTTTGACTTTCCCAATTCTATCTCTCACCACTTATTAAATTATTGCAAGGCATGTGAAAGCAATCAAACTAAATTATACCTTAACAAGACAACACTTCAAATTTTCACTTTTTCTTATAGTTAATTGTGTAAATATTGTAAAACCCACAACATATACAAAACGTAACCATGTAAGATTTTACAACCAAAATTATCAAAACTAAATTTGAAAAAGAGTCTAAAAATAATATAATAAAACTCAAAACATCATCTTCCCCGCCCAACAAAACATCTCCACAAAAATAAATAAATAATACACACATACACGGACAATATAGACCCATGTGTCCATATGTATATGCATTCAATTATATATGGAGAGCACCAAAATACCTTCTCGTTTTCAAAAAAAAAAAAAATGTCGAACAAGATCCATGAAAGGAGTAAGGAGATAGAGGAGGACGGCTCTCAAAAGCCAAATGAACTTGCGAAGAAGATTCCAAAGAACCTATGGAAAGTTGGAAAAGAAGATCCAAGAAGAGTGAAACATGCTTTAAAAGTAGGAGTTTCTTTAACACTTGTGTCTTTATTGTATCTCATGGAGCCTCTCTTCAGAGGCATCGGAAAAAATGCAATTTGGGCAGTCATGACCGTTGTTGTTGTTTTTGAGTTTTCTGCCGGTAATTATAGTAGTTTTCCTTTAATCATTTAATATTTTTTTTCTAAAGCATGGACAAATATAATTTGCTCGTAAGAATATATTAATTTATATACTTCGTGAGCTTATATATTTTGTAAAATGATATTCAATTTTGTTTCAGGTGCAACGTTGTGCAAGGGGCTTAATAGAGGATTAGGGACACTAGTTGCGGGATCGTTGGCATTTTTTATTGAATTTGTGGCTAATGAATCTGGTAAAATCTTCCGAGCAGTTTTCATCGGCGCTGCAGTTTTCATCATTGGTGTGTATTTGTGATTTTAGGCGCTTTCTGTACATTTTGTGCATATTATATTTATATTTTGTTGTAGTTACATGTTTTTTTTTTTATTATGTTACAGGAGCGGCAATTACATATTTGAGATTTGTACCATACATTAAAAAGAACTATGATTACGGCATGCTTATATTCCTCTTGACGTTCAATCTGATAACAGTGTCAAGTTATAGATTTGATACTGTGATTAAGATTGCACATGAGAGATTCTATACTATAGCCATTGGTGTTGGCATTTGCCTCTTCATGAGCCTTTTGGTTTTTCCTATTTGGTCCGGTGAAGATCTTCATAAGTCCACTGTCGCTAAGTTTCAAGGCCTCTCTTGTTCCATCGACGGTAATTCTTATACAAATATATTACATTTAGTATATATATGTAGGTTCTAGATTTTAATCATGTGGATCAATTTCAAATTTGTGATATTTTTCCTTGGCTTATTATTTGGAGATCATACAAAAATTTCTAGCTAAAAATCACTCTTCTAATTAAGTACACAAATGTTTACATACATTTTAGGAAAAAAACGGTTCATTTGTATCTTAAGTTTCACCTTATTCTAATTCCAAACTAAAAGACAATAAATAGATGTATCTTTTAAACCATTCATCTTAATTCTTCAGGATTGATTTTGGTTTCGTATGAACCAATCAACATGTGCTCTTGTAGTAGCATAGTTGACGTTGAATCTAAGGCTTGATCGAATACTAATTTGTTACGAATGAATCAAATTGAAGCTATAGCATCACCGCAGTTGTGTTTGTGGGAGAGACACTAGGTGCTACCACTTCGGCTCATGTCCCGTATTTTAATAATCAACTGGAATTAAAAAAAAAACATTTAATAGGTGGCAAGTATAAATCCAAAAAATATACATGCAAATAGGCAATGTATGCAAGTTGGGAGCCAAGACACACAAGACATTGCCATAGATTCCCATGGCAATGTTATGTTAAAGTTGGATCTGTTCTGCGTCAGTTTGGTTATACCGTTGTTGCTCTTCATGGTTGCTTAAAAACTGAGATTCAGGTATAAATTTATTTTTAAATAACAGTTTTATTATTCTCTTCTTATTTCTATAATAGTTAATCATTTTAAATGTTTTAAATGATAAGAATATTTTTGGTTATTTCATAAACTTTGTATATTAGGGTGAATTCCGGTTTGAGATCTATTGGCTAGTTATTGGAAAATAAAGAGAGGTTTTGTTTTAATTTTTATCATTTTATTTGAAAACTTTGTATATTAATATATAATTTCAAGACTCCTAGGTCTATTCGTGTTCTCTTCAAAGATCCTTGTATAAGACTCGCCGGAGAAATTTGCAAAGTTTTGTCCGAACTCGCCTCAAGCATTCAGAACCGACGTCAGTGTTCGCCGGAGATTCTCTCCGACAGTCTGCAAGTGGCATTACAAGATCTCAATGCAGCCATCAAATCACAGCCTAAGCTCTTCATTGGGTCTAACCAAAACGGCAATAACATTGTTTCAGCTGAAAACACTGGAACGCCACGAGGCCACAACAAATCGCGTTTTGGACCAAACGATGCAGTTTCGAGTGAAATCACCGGAACGCCACGAGCCGAAATTAAATCGCATTTTGGTGTTGCCGTTTCGAGTGAAAACACCGGAACGCCACGTGGTCGAAGCAAATCGCGTTTTGGACCAAACGTACTCGAAACGCCACGAGGGGAAAGCGGATCGCCATTTGGACGAGACTCATTTTCTAGATTGAGGAGTGATACGTTAGAAGGGAGATCAACAGGGGCGACTTCAGAGAGGAGGATCCTGAGGAGACAGTTGAGTAGGATTGTGGTAATGACGAGTCTTGAATTCTCCGAGGCGTTACCATTTGCTGCGTTTGCATCGCTTCTAGTGGAAATGGTGGCGAAGCTTGACAATGTGATAGAGCAAGTGGAAGAGCTTGGAACAATCGCTTGCTTCAAAGACTATGACAGCAATGTTGATCAGACGGATGTTCAGGTTCGAGTCGATATGAAGCCCACGGATCTAGTTGTTGGTCTGGACTGAAACAGTTTCCATGTCTTTAATCGATTTCAAAACATATTGTTAAATTAGTTTCCTTTCCATCGTCAATATTCGTAAAATTGGTTATGCGTATATCTTTTTTGCTTACTGAGACTTGTGTTTTTTTTTTTTTGGGTTAGGGTGATAGACTCATAGGCTCATAGCTAATATGAGAATGCATAAGACATGAAAATATATTTTGGATGAGTCTCTATTTTGTTGTTCGTTTAAAAATCTAAATGATCTTAATCGGATTATCTAAATGGAGATGATCCATCAAAAAAACAAAAGACTAAATTATCCCTAAGCAAAATAAAAAAATTAGAGTCAAACTTTAAATCACATACCCAAAATTACATTTTTCAACCAAAAACGCAAAATCATATTTTTCCGTAAAAAACGCAAAATCACATTTTTTCGCCAAAACCGTAAAATCAAATTTTTCCGCCAAAACCACAAAATCATGTTTTGCAAACAAAACCGCAATATCACATTTTTTCACCAAAACCGTAAAATCATATTTTTCCGTCAAAACCGCAAATTACATTTTTTCCGCCAAAGCCGCAAAATCATATTTTTCCCACCAAAACCGCAAAATCACTTTTTCCAGCCAAAACCACAACATCACTTTTTCCCACCAAAACTGCAACATCACTTTTTCCCGCCAACACCGCAAAATCCCGTTTTTCCGCTAAAACCGTCAAATTACATTTTGCCGTCAAAACCACAAAATCACTTTTTCCCGCCAAAACCGCAAAATCTCTTTTTCCCCCGAAACCGCAATATCACATTTTTCCCGCCTAAACCCGTAAAATCACATTTTCCAGCCAAAACTGCAACATCACTTTTTCCGCCAAAACCGCAAAATCACTTTTTCCCGCATAATCGCAAAATCACGTTTTCCCGCCAAAACCGCAAAATCACGTTTTTCCGCCAAAACCATAAAATTACATTTTGCCGCCAAAACCGCAAAATCACTTTTTCCCGCCAAAACCACAAAATCACTTTTTCCCGTCAAAACCGCAAAATCACTTTTCTCCGTCAAAACCGCAAAATCACCTTTTTCTGCCAAAACCGCAAAATCACTTTTTCCCGACAAAACCGAAAAATCTCTTTTTTCCCCATAACCGCAAAATCTCATTTTTCCCGCCTAAACCCGCAAAATCACATTTTCCCGCCAAAACTGCAAAATCATGTTTTTCCGCCAAAACCGTAAAATTACATTTTCCCGCCAAAACCGTAGAATCACATTTTTCCCCCAAAACCGTAAAATCGTATTTTTCCGCCAAAACTGTAAAATCACATTCTCCTGCCAAAATTGTAAAATCGTATTTTTCCGCCAAAACCGCATATTTTCTTTTTCCTTCCAAAACCGCAAAATCACACTTTTCCTCCTAAACCGCAATACCGTATTTCCCGCCAAAACCGAGAAATCATATTTTCCCGCCTAAACCGTAATATCGTATTTTTCCGCCAAAACCGCAAAATCACATTTTTCCGCCAAAACGTAAAATCACATTTTTCCGCATAAACAGCAAAATTACATTTTCCCGCTACAACCGTAAAACCACATTTTTTTGCCAAAATCGGAGACTCACCATTTTCTGCAAAAACCACAAAATCGTATTTTTGGGTCGAAAGCGCAAATCGCATTTTCCCACCAACATCGTGAAATAAAAGTATATGTCATTCATCTAATTAAAAAACTAAAAAATGGTTATACTAAACAAGGGTATTTTATTCTTTTTATTATTACAATCATTCAGATGATTCATCCGGATGAGCAAACGAACAGAGCATCTAGATGAATCATCCAAATGAATTATCTAGATGAGCGGACAAAAATAAAAACGAATATCATGCAGATGAGCCATCCAGATGAATCATCTAGATGGATCATCTGAATGACTTGCTGAATGAGGAAACAAACGGGACCTAAATATATTTTATCAACCCATATTAATATTTAAGGCATGATTGGTAGAGTGGAAAAGGGGAGAGTAGCTGAAAGCAGCTCTAGCGGGAACTGAGAGCGGAAGCTGAGAGCGGGAGCTGAAAATGGAAGTTGGGAGTGGAAAACAAGAGCGAAAACTGAGAGTAAGGTTGGACAAAAAACTTGAACCCGAAATACCGATCCGAACCCGATCCGAAAACAACGGTATCAAGTCGACCAAGACACAAAAAATCGAAGGGATTTTGTTTCACGGTATTTCGGATGCTGAGTATTATTAGAAGTAAACGCGAATCCGAACGGGTTTTGTTTCTTTAAATTTTCTCCTTAGCATCATTTGATATTCTATCTTCAATTTTTTTCATACTTTTTAATTTTTTAATCAATATTTAATCCATCTAAAAATAATTTCTTGATATTTTTTAATTTTAGTAAGATATTATATATAAGTTATAAGATTATTTGAATAAAATTGAATATTTTTTTTCAAAGTTATTTATAATTTGTATGTCAAATTTTCATTGAAGTCTATCAATTAGTATTCAAGATGTGATTCATAGAGAATATTTTTTAAAATACTAGATTTTAATTGTTGTTTTTTGAAGATAAAAAACTTTTTAAAAGATGAGGATGCAAACTCTCTATTTCTGAGCGTGATAACACTCAAGATAAAAAACAGTAATTATTATTCATACACACGTGACATACCACTAATGAAATTATGTGATGGGCGTTGATTACCCTCCTTCAATCCCTACCACTATTATAACCCTCATGCCAATCATAGCTTTACTTGACAAGAATATTTGTGCATTTTCGATAGATGAATATTCGTATCTTTTCGTTTGAACTTTGAATATTGTAAATTGAGTTGACGTTGTTATTTAAGGAAACGTCATTAGTAACAGAGGAATTAAAATGAAGAAAAAGAAATAGAACATAGGGCCCAACCGGGTTCGAACCGGTGATCTATTGATCTGCAGACAATTGCTCTACCACTGAGCTATGGACCCATGTTATCAAACTGTTACATTGTTTTTAACTAATTTGTTAACAAACCGTCTTTTAAAATGAACCAAAGAAAAGATGTTAAAATAAGTCTCTCTCACAGGCACAACACAGCTGTGACAAAAAAAAAAAAGGCACAACATAGCCATCTTCACTCTAAAACTTCTCCCTCTGCTTTTCTCATGGCGACTATTCTCTCCGATCCCTGATCTCTCTTTTAATCCTCAAAATTCAGACACCAAAAAACATAATTTATTTTACTAAAAGGGTAGACATAGAACTTTTTATGTGTGATTTTTCAAAGTGAACATATTTTAGAAATTTTATTAAATGTATCTAATAAATTAAAATAACTCTAATTACTCATTTACATATTCCAACAAACATATTAAAATATTCTAATATTCTTTTCACTTAATAACTATCAAAATTGTAAACCAAAAACAATTTAAAATCATCAATTTTCAGCAAATTTAAATATAATTTGTTTTCAAATTTAAAATAAATCTATAACTTTTAAAATAATTATATTATAATAGCATTATTTTCTAAATAAAATTTGTTACAAAAATTCAAAAAAAAATATAAAGTGATAAAATTTAGAAAAATTTATAGAAATTTAGAAATAATTTATATAAACTATAAAAATTTAACTTTAGTCATCTAATGTTTTTTTAAATACTCTAACGGGTTTTATTTCACGGTATTTCGTGTATTGGATATTATTCGAACTGAAACCATACGAGTATCCGAGAAAATCTCAAAGTTCGAAATCTCAAATTTAAATCGAACCCAGAATTCGATATAACTGAAAATTCTAAAAATTTTGAACATGAATCCGAATCTCGAAATAACTGAAAATTATAAACCCGATACTTGAAAAATCTAAGCATGATTAATAATATCTAAAATTGTTATAAAAAAACCCGCGCGGTTAGTTCGTTCTTAAAGTCGTATGCATAGAGTGTATAAAATGTAAAACCCATTATTGGTTATAGAGCGTAAAATTGCAAAAAGAATCACAACGATTAACTTTTTTTTGCAGAAAATTCATTATTTTACATTAAAAATTTGTTTTCTTTCCAATTTAAGTTTTCTTTTTATTTGAGATTTTTTTTAAATGCTTCACTCAAATATGTTTTATTTTCTTTAAAAAATGGAGAACATGCGCTGTTATTTTCTTTTTTCTTTTGCAACTAATTATATAACTCCATTTGGATGCAAATGAATATTGATTCGTGTTATATTTTGGGAACATAAAAGATTGATGATGGTTAGAAAATTTTTGTTGCGAATTATTATCTAACTAATTAAAAGGAGGTGGTTCTTTGCTCTAAACTATGCCATCTCAGCTTTTTAGATGAACTCCCCCTTTCGCCACCTCAACTTCGAACACTACCCCGTTTCGTTCTTAAACTTCCTGCTGTTCCAAGTACTGCCTCTTTAAACTACCTATCGTTCTTCAAGTTATTGTTTACAACACACACAAAACCACAACCACTTCCTTCCTTTACATCTTTAGACCGAACCACAAACTCTACCTCCTTTTCAGGCCCATTGCCCCATCATCTTAAAAGAGCAGACTACTCTATCGCCATCATCATCTTCAACCTAGCCATCACTTTGCAAGATACTTCCGCCTCCCCCTCCAGCCGTTACACTCACGTTCCCGTCACCTTAACCTCCCCTCTTTCAATTCCTCTTCTTCAATACACCTCTATCAATTTTCCAATTATGACCAGCCCCTCCAACTCCTCTCCCTCATCACCAAACAGACCTATATATACTCTAATCTTCACTGAGATTTCATCTATTCCCAAAATCAGATTCCATGGTGGGTTTCCTTCAGAGAATTTGCTTCTCCTTCTTCACCAATCGATTGATTCATCTACTTCTCCATTGTCTCATCCTTTCACACTCGACTTTGTTTCTCAACAACAACAATCTTTCTTAGCTACTAAAGCTTGCATCGCTTCTCTCCTCAATATCCCCACCAGCAACACCAACAACAACAACAACACTTTGGACGAATTCGGCTTCGACTCTGGGTTCTTAAGTTAAATACATGCAAACCAAACTCCAAACTCGATGAATTTCCGTGGTTTAAGCTCGCAGACACACACGACGAACTACTACTGAAATCATCGACATTTCTGGATTGAATTATGAATCTGATGAGCTTAATAAAGGTAAGAAGAAAGGCATGCCTGCTAAGAATCTAATGGCTGAGAAAAGAAGAAGAAAGAAGCTTAACGATAGGCTTTACATGCTTAGATCAGTTGTTCCCAAGATTAGCAAAGTAAGAAACAAAAAGTTCCTACCTTTTGTTCAAAATCTTTATGCACTTTTTTGTTTCTTGATTGTGTATTCTTTTTCGGGTTTTGAATGTAGATGGATAGAGCATCAATACTTGGAGATGCCATTGATTATCTCAAAGAGTTGTTACAGAGAATCAATGATCTTCATACCGAACTCGAATCTACTCCACCGAGTTCTTCAAGTTTGCATCCGTTAACACCGACCCCTCAAACGCTATCTTACCGCGTTAAGGAAGAGTTGTGCCCATCTTCATTCTTACAAACCGAAACCTTCAGGTAATACAACAAAGCCCAATTTAATTGTTATTATTGACTATTCCTAGCGGCCTTTCACAAAACAGGTGGCCAACTTTACTGCGACAACACCACATGCAGGAAGAGTAATACTAAACTCATCTTCTATATGAGATGTTTTTATAAGTGATATTCACTTTGACGTTGTATGTTTGTCTAACCTTTGTTTTAATATTCAATGCAAATAAACAGAAGGGTAGAGACATACAGACTTTGCCAAATCCTACACATTAGCAAGTTGACTGTCGAGTACTTAAAGGTTGGGATCACTCTTTTTGCATAATCTTTACTCAGGAATTCACATTATTATCACCATATTGATTTTTTTAAATCCAAATATCAGAACTTAAAGTTTAACATGTATAACGTTCTTACATATTAATTTAAGCATAAAAGCATCAGTGAAGGGTCAAAGACTATTTGATTGTTTTTCATAATATGAGTCTAAGTGAATTAACAGTCACGAAGAATCGGGAAACACGTACTATTTTTTGCTCAATAAGTTTTAATTTCCCGCCAAATGGGTTCATTACATAATATAATTTCATCTAGAAGGTTTGTTTGTGTTACGTGTAGGTTTCTTGAGAGTCTACATCATACGATGAAATGAAGAAAGTATTGTTCAAATGGAGGTATAAACTTTTTACGTAGAGGAGTGAGTAGAAAGAGAGCAAAACTTCAAAAGAAGATAAACATGACTTGATGATAACGACGAGTGAACCAATATAAGACTCCATTGTACAAATTCTCTTTGGGATTATTTCCATTTTGTGAGTAAGTTCCAATATGTTTCATTTTTAGCCATGATCTATTTAATGGAGAAAATATATGCCCTTTGTTTTATAAAGCTTAGTAGTCATTTGTAATGTTGATTCTGTATTAGAATACTCTACTTTACTGGTTTCCTGAAAATCAGAAACCAAAATCTCAAAAACAAAAAAATAAAGTTGGATATTAAGAATTGGTCCTGCTAATCTAAAAGTTGCTTCAACCGGCCAGGGACTGCTCATGTTTCTTCGCCACATCATGTCTTCCAAATCTCTGTATAAAATGTTTCCCCAAATCTATTTGTGCTCCAAACTTTTTCATCGTGTTCTTTCTTTCTTGCGGGAATCCATTAATTGCAAGACTTCTGGTAAGGTTTCATTAATTGCAAGGTCATGGCATTGAGGCCGCTTAGGAATCTAAGCTTTCGTCTTTCAAAAAGCTCATGATAGTAAGAACTCTAGGTAATGAAACTCAAACAGTAAGAAATATGTTTTCAACTTAATGCCATCCACCAATATATATGTTGTGTTTTTAACGTGATGCTTGATGCTTTTCTTTGTTTTTAACGTGAATTCTCCGGATTTCACCTTCGAGTTCATGCTTTGATGTTTCTTCATCAAATCGGGTGGAGATGCAAGCTATGTGTTCGGTCATAGACAAAAACAAGAGCTCCAAGTAAGTTTTCTAGACAGATCCATCATATCTATGTCTACATACCATAGAAGTTTTCTGAAGTGTTCGTGTACTTGATTGTGTAGAGATATTCAAGTAAGATTACATAAGATTTTCAATAACGTGGTACAATGAGCTTATCTCCACTATTTTATCTTCATAATTCTTCCTTTTTTATTTATGTATTTGAAAATTAAAAAAATTACGTAAGTAGGTAGATGATAAACAAAAATGACTTCGTTCTTCTGTTGGCAAAAATGTTTGTTACTTTTATTTCTTAGTTTATCTACAAGTTTTAATTTTCAAATCATAATACAATTTCTTTTTCCTCCTTGGTATGTTTTTCCTTTTAAAAAGTTGACTTCAAATTACTTTACATATTTATTATATTTTTGGTAAGTTACAATTATAATTTAGTATATGGAGAATGCAATCAAAATATTATATTATATGCGTGGTTATGAGGATTGTGAATAGAAAGTAGACTCACCTAAATAAATATGTACAAGAGAAAAATTGTAAACCACTAACTATTAACGAAAAGATAGAGAAAAATAAATATCAGAAAAAAATTCTATATAGATTGAAAAGAATGTGAGAACAACATGAAGGTTACAATGAATAACTTTTAGATTTGTATATGATTGAAAAGTATGAAAGAAAAGATATAGTTGTGGTTAGACAATAACAAATAAAAGAGAAATTAAAAGATAAGAAAAAACACACATACATTATCTATAAGTGAGATACAATATTTGAAAGATTATAAAAAACTTTGAGTTTAGATAGTTGAATGATCTTTTTCAATAAACTTTTATCTTCAATAATATGAGACAAAAAAAATAAGAATGAAGTTGAACATGGAAAAATGAGCTACTTAGATGAATATAAATAAACCATAATAATATATAACTTTAAATATTTTAAGCATTACAATTTATATCATAAGATCCAAAAAAATAACGTTAAATTATACGATCATCAAAAATGCAAAAGGAAAAACAATTATTTTAAACAAAAGAAATCCCGTAATAAATATTGTATTTAAAAAAAAAAACTGAGATAATAATACTTTTACACATATGAAATTGTATATATTCCAATTATCATAATAGATATTTTTATCACGTAAATTTCGCTAAAAAAATTATGTCCACGTGTAGTGCGGATTGAAAAACAGCAGAGAACCATGCAATCTCAGAGAAGGGCTCAGAACTAAAACGCCGAAAGGAATGGTATATGTTGAAGCCACATGAGGTAAATATTCATCAGATAGCCCAAAAACAAATAAGAAATATCTTTGCGGAGGAAAACCCCAATAATTAGTTGAGATGAGAAAAATTCAAAGGTGCACTGGTAGCCTTTTTTGATAGTTTTATAATAGTGATATTTTGATTATTTACCTATACAACATTGGCCTTATTAACTGCAACTGTTAAAATATCAGAACCTGATGTTTATTGCTGGTCCATTACTCTGTAGATGAATTTTCAGCTCTGTAAGCGCTGACTGAATTTTCAGCTCAACTGCCTCGGACTGTTTTGATGGAATAAGGTAAGCATCAAATGATTTTATATTATGTGGTTTTCCACTTGAGGTTGTATATTGCATGGGGTGACCCCCGTTCGTTTGGTACATATACTAAGTATTGTAACCAAATATTACACACCGAAGATATAATGATAACATGATTACTGATGTATTCACTATATGGATCATACTACTTGGCAATCTTGATGGCTAAGGATGATGAACTTTCAGATACCTGTCTACCAGGCACTATAACCAGATGTATGACATCATTGTGTTGTGCATATTCCGCAAACTTGCAAAGGGATCCAAGAAACAAATAAAAATATAAGAAATGACAAACGTGACAATGAATCTATGTTAGCACTTTAATCGAAAATCCAATAAAGATAGGCCAAAATCTAATATCATATTTTTTTGGTCATAAAATCTTATATCATTTTAAATCACATAATCTATATATCTACCAATTTAAAATAATGTCGATAATTATTTAAATTTTATTAAGTTAAAGTACTAATCTTTAATTACCAAGCTATATAAATAAATTAAAAAATAAATAAAGAATGAAAAATTAAATTAATTTAAAAACCAAAAAATCTAATATTAAATTTCAAATTTATAAAAAGTAATATTAAAATATTTTAATTGAATGATTTTTTTAAAATAAGTGTATACACTAATGGTTATTAGTGTGTTGTTTACACACAAAGTAAGAATTAAAATAATTATTCTAAACACAATATAAAAAAGTATAATAAAATAGATGGTTTAGAGTTGATAAGATTTTAAGGAAACAAAATGTAAGAACAATTTGCATTAAACCATAAACTGGTAGAGATAAATCCATGTAAGATCTCACAAAAATAGAAGTAAAAATCCTTGCAAATTTTTCCAATAAATGGAAAACAGCGGAAAAGTATGACATTTTCTTTAAAAAAAACATTTTGGTAGTTTTTTAAAAGAATTGCTATTTAAACATTGAAAAGTTGAATACATCAAATTT
>OVAN01008929.1:0-17569 GCA_900406275.1 Anastatica hierochuntica | reverse complement strand
GCAATATAAGGGACTAAAAACCTCACAGATCTAAGCGGAAACGCATCACTATCTCTCTCAGCTTTCGATCAGATTCAAAAATCTAATATAGTATCAGAGCTCTTTGCTCTTTTCTTCCGCTAGATCTTAGTGAATCGAGCTTTAATCCTCTTCAATGGCGAAGCATCGATTCGTTTGATGTTCGATTTGAAGGTTTTCGACTCAAAATCGCGAATATCTTCATTTCTATCTTCTTCTTCGTTTTTATCTTTCATTGCCCTTTTGATTTGTGTTCGTTCTGCCGCAGTCAAGTTTTTGTAAACTTCTGCAGTTGAAAATTAATCAGATCTGAGGAACAATTTCAAAATGCCTATGACGTATGAAAATGCATTGATGAATCCAACAAATCGATCTCCAGGTTCTTCTGAATCTACTCCTATTGTGCGTTCTGATCAAGCAGGAATAGAACAGTCAGATATAACAACTTCTCTTTCAGATCCGAACTCAAATCCATTATATGTTCATATTGCGGATCATGCTGGTATCTCTCTTGTTTCTGAAAAGCTTATTGGATTAGGCAATTTTAATTCATGGCCTAGATCAATGATAATGGCTTTAGGAGCTAGAAATAAGGCTGTTTTTGTTGATGGAACATATCCAGAATTAGAAGAATCTCATCCTGATTATGGATCATGGTCACGATGCAATAATATTGTCTGCACCTGGATTGTGAATGATGTGGATAGATCGATAGCTAAGAGTATTATGTATCTAGACACAGCTAGACAGATGTGGTTAGACATCCATGATCATTTCAAGCAGAGTGATGATCCAAGAACTGCTGAGATTAAATAACAGATTTTTTTCAGAAATTTAGGGAACTATGACTTTGAGTGAATATTATACACGTCTTAAACAGCTATGGGAAGAGTTAAAGAATCATGAAAGTCCTCAAGCATGTTGATGTGGTCGCAATGATTGTGTGAATTTGAAGAAATTAGCAAGTAGAGATGAGCAAGATCGCATTCTCAAGTTTCTTATGGTTCTTAATGATTCCTTCACTGCTACAAGAGGCCAATTCTCATGATGGAGCCTAAGCCAATACTCTCTAAGGTTTTCAACTTGATTTCTCAGGAGGGAAGACAAATATCCATGAAAGGAGGAGGTCTAATTAGTTCTGCAACATTTCAAGCATCACAGACAACATCTACTATTGAGCCAGTGAATGCAACACATACTAATGCTTATACCAAGATGCAGAACAGACCTATTTGCTCTCATTGTGGAAAGCTTGGTCATACGATCAATAAATGTTATAAACTTCATGGCTTTCCTCAAGGATACAGGAATCAAGGATCTCAATTCAAGGCAACTCAAACTGGTTCTAAACCACAACAGCCTTGGAATAATGGTAATAAGGAGAATTCAATGGCAAACGCAGTGGTACAACATCAAGGTGGTATCTCTTTACATGATCAGCAGGGTGCTTTCTTGGGGAATATTACATCAGCACATATCCATCAGCTTCTAAGTGTTGTGAATGCAAAACCTCCTGTAACCAACAATATTGCTTAGATTTCTAGTGCTACTATAACTTTGTCAGATGGATCAGCTTCAACTTCCAAACCTCAACCTCATATTATACCACTTCCTCAACCACCTCTGGGTACATTTTCTAAAACTTTTCTTATACTTACTTCTGCGGGAATCAAAAACAGCCTTCATTTTCCTAGGAATGCGTGGATAGTAGATATAGGGGCAAGTTGTCATGTGTGTTTTGATCTGAATATGTTTATAACAACTGAGTCAATTACCAATACTTCTGTGACTCTTCCAGACAGCAATCATATTGCTGTTACTCTTTCTGGCAACATTCTTTTATCAGAACATCTTGTTCTCAAATCTGTTCTTTATGTTCCTCAATTCAAGTTCAACTTGTTGAGTATTAGTTCTCTTACCAGAAACAATTCAATATCTGTTCTTTTCTCTTCCTCTTCATGCTATATGTTTCCTTATAATCCTTTCATTCCTCAGGAGCATACTCTGGACTTCACGATTGGAAAGGGTAGTCTTCAACAAAACTTATATGTTCTAGAGTCATCAGAGTCTATTCCATTGCCTCTGTCTTCTAGCAATCAGACTATTCTTCATGTTTCTTCTGAGGTTTGGCACCAAATACTTGGTCACCCATCACCACATAAGATTCAAACTCTTTCAAAGCTATTAGATATCTCTCTTGATAAGAATTCTCATGATTCAGTTTGTAAGATTTTTCCTAAGGCAAAACAAAAACGTCTTTCTTTTTCTAGTTCAAATACACTTTCTTCTTCTCCTTTTGATTTGATACATCTTGATGTTTGGGATCCTTTTCATGTTCCTACTTCTGAAGGGTATAGATATTTACTTACTATTGTGGATGACTGTACACGGGCAACTTGGGTATACTTGCTTACAAATAAGAGCTCAGTTTCTGTTGTTTTTCCAGAGTTTCTTAAGTTTGTTGAAACACAATATCAGAAACAAGTCAAAGCTATAAGATTTGATAATGCCCCAGAGTTAACTTTCACTGAACTTTTAAAATCTAAGGGTATTATTCATTATTATTCTTGTGTTTACACACCACAACAAAATTCTGTGGTTGAAAGAAAACATCAGCATATCTTAAATGTTGCTAGAGCTTTTCTTTTTCAATCAAATGTACCACTTCAATACTAGGGGGATTGTATTTTGACTTCCATTTATCTTATAAACAGAACTCCTTCTCCTCTTCTTGGAAACAAATCACCCTTTGAATTACTTAACTCTAAATAGCCTAGCTACAATCATCTCAGAGTCTTTGGATGTCTATGCTTTTCTTCCACTCTTCTTAAAGATAGGCACAAATTTTCTCCTACAGCTATTGAGTGTGTATTTTTGGGTTATCCTCAGGGTTATAAAGGGTATAAGGTTTTGGATTTGCAGACAAATCAAGTTTCTATTACTAGGAATGTTGTTTTCCATGAGAATGTCTTCCCTTTTGCTACTTCTATACTTGTTTCACATATATTTGATCAGGATGTTCTTCCTCTTCCGGTTCCAGAGTCTTTGTTTCCTGCTTCGATCGATCTAAGTCCAGATATGCTCACTTCAGATTCAATTCCTCTCACTTCTACTGAGGATGACATCCTTCCATCTTCAGATATTTCATCTTCAACTCAAACACATTCATCTTCTTCTTTGATTCCTGCTTTCCCATCTACTTTAAATCCTTCTTCTTCCAACATTGTTCCTCAGAGATCAAAGAGACAAACACGAGCCCCTGTCTATCTAGACCAGTATCATTGCTATCTTTTAAACTAGATTCCAACATTTCCTTCTCATCCTACCCATACCACCTCTTATCCTATATCCTCCTTTTTGACTTATGACAATATTGAACCAAGTTATAGACATTTTGTTATGTCTATTACAACATTCACCCCACCTAAGAACTTTCGTGAAGCTTTTCTTTCTGATGAGTTTATGGATGCTATGAAATCTGAAATGACTTCTCTAGAAGCTAGTGGAACCTGGTCTGTTTGTACACTTCCACAGGGCAAGCATCCTGTTGGCTATAAATGGGTCTACACGATTAAATATAATCCAGATGGGAGTATAGAGAGATATAAGACAAGGTTGGTGGCCAAAGGCTATACACAATTGGAAGGTCTGGATTATATAGATACTTTCTCAAAAGTGGCTAAGCTAGGCACATTCAGAATGTTATTGAGTGTTGCAGCTGCTAAGAATTGGTTCATTACTCAATTGGATGTGAGTAATGCTTTTCTTAATGGAGACTTAGGTGAAGAAATATATATGGTCATGTCTCCTGGTTATTCTCAACTTTCTGGCAAGTCTTGGCCTCCAAATTCAGTATGTAAACTTCACAAGTCCTTGTATGGCTTGAAACATGCATCAAGGCAATGGAATTAAAAGTTGACAAGTGTAATTTTTTCTGAAGGATTTAAACAGGCTCACTCTGATCATTCTTTGTTTGTCAAGTACACCAACCCTGTGTTTGTTGCTATCTTGGTCTATGTAGATGACATTCTGATTGCTGGTAATGATGATATTGTTGTTGATGGTTTAAAGACTGTTCTGCATTCTGCTTTTAAGCTGCGTGATTTGGGTCCTGTTAAGTATTTTCTGGGTTTTGAGATTGATAGAAGTGATAAAGGCATCTCTATTAATCAGAGAAAGTATGCTTTAGAGCTGCTTGAAGATGCTGGTCTCCTTGGCTGTAAACATGTCTCTGTTCCTATGGATCCAACACTGAAATTGTCTGAGAAAGATGGTGATCCTTTGCCTGATGCTTTAGTTTATAGAAGACTAGTTGGTCGATTGTTATATCTCACTCATACAAGGCCAGATATTACATTTGTTGTTCATAAACTTAGTCAGTTTATGTCTGTCCCTTGTACACATCATCTTCAAGCTGCTACAAAGATTTTACGCTACTTGAAGAATGATCCTGGTCAGGGACTGTTTTACTTTGCTTCGTCTACTCTTTAGTTGAAAGCATATTCTGATGCAGACTGGGCTGCGTGTCCTGGTTCCAGAAGATCCATTACTGGATATTGCATGTTTTTGGGCGATTCTTAGGTCTCATGGAGGTCCAAGAAACAACCTACAATTTCTAGAAGCAGCTCTGAAGCAGAATACAGAGCAATGGCTGATGCAACATGTGAGCTTATTTGGCTTAGTTCTTTACCCAGTGGTCTGAATTGTTCTTCCCAGGTTCCTGCTATTCTTTTCTGTGATAATCAGTCTGCATTACACATAGCTTCTAATCTTACGTTCCACGAGCGGACTAAACATATTGAGAATGATTGCCATGTGATTAGAGAGCGATTGCAGAGTGGTTTTCTAAAGACTCTTCATGTCAAATCTTAGTTGCAACTTGCAGATGTGTTTACTAAAACAGTTCAGCCAAGTTTGTTCAAGAGTCTTATATCCAAGATGGGAACTCATACTTTATTCCTTTCATCTTGAAGGGGTATTAGTTTATATAGCTTAATAATGTGAACCGGTATGAGATATAAACCGGGTTTTAGTATTTGGTATATAAAGGAGATTGAGATGTATAATGAACAAGTTGCATTATGAAGAAATAATTTTCTCTGTTCTGAGTAACAAACTTTTCCTCTCTATCTCTCTCAGCTTTCGATCTGATTCAAAAATCTAATATGAGATTCAAAGTAGTGATGATGTGGACAAGATTGTAAACCTGTAGGAGAGGAGGATAAAACCCACTATGCTTATTAGTATTATTATGTTTTGTAAATAAGGTTATGTCTTCCTAGTTTTGAGGAACATGATCGTAAATGTTATTTGCTTCTATGTAATCTATTTCCTATATAAATGAAAAAGCCATAAAAAAGAGGTAGTCTTAACTACCAAAAAAGAAAGTTTTATGTTCTTGGTTATTCTTGAACAATTTTCGAAGAGGGATCTTAATTGGCATCAAAGCACTTGTGTTAAATGATATGAAAGGGAAGATCGGGTTCACACCTAACAGACAAAGTCACAAAGTCATTGTTTGTTCGGAGCTACTGAGATGTAGGGGACGTTCGAATTCTCCATTTCGTGGGTACAGAAAGAGCCATACATACATTCACATTCACCACAAAGAGAAATGGTACTTAGGGAAAAAGAAGCGAGTTAATATTGGTGGCCACTATACTAAAACTAGTTACCAGAGGAACAGTTCATATCTTATAAAGCAGATGAGTTTATACAATATAAGTCATATGACTTCATGATTCTTGTTTTGACATTTTAATAACAAAAGCCCAACTTTCTTATCGCTTGAGGTTCGACTCAACAACAACCTGTTTTGTCAAATCTTATTTTCTTATATATTTTGACTACCTCTTGATAATATTTTACTACTTAAATAGATTAAAATTTTGGGAACTGCATAAAGAACAAAATCAAATCAATCATGTACACACGCTATGCAAAAAGATATTAAGCTCCCCTAGATCTTTCCAGTTTTTTTATATTGTGATTATAATATTGTTTTCTTCTAATTTTTTAATAATCATGGATTAAGCACTTAAGCTACAGAAGACATGGCTACTTTGATATATCCTTAATTTATTTCACCGGTTTTGTTATGTTTTCAAAACAAATTCACGGGTTAAAAAAAATGTAAACCGTAATAGACTATAACATAAAAATCCAAAGATAGAGAAACTCAACCAATAATAGAAACGGTAGATTATTCAGAGGAAATGATGGTCATGATGAGCATGATTAGAGAGACAATGTCTTGCATGCATATGAAAAAAACGTGAAAAAGTAATGGTAAACAATTTACCAGTATTTAAGTGTACTAGAAAAATTTCCGCGCTATGCGCGGGATTTGTTTTTCATAGTTCATTTACTATCAATTTTACATACATATATATATTTGGATATAATCTTTAGTGGAAACATGAATTTTCAAAGTTGTTGGCTATATGCTCGTTAATCTTTTCTTATAATGTATTCTTTGAACGATCATATGTACATAAAGTGCGTATATTTATCCATTTATACTAAATAATGTATATGTGATACAAATCGATGTCAAAATTTTAAATTAATGTACTTTTCCATGTATGGAGTTATGAATCTTAACATTACGCAAATACAACATAAAATAATATTATATGTCTAAAATAAAATCTACAACAAAAGAAGCATCGATTTAATATGTATCATAAATTGTTTATATACTTAGTAAAATAGGTTGATACAAAAATATTTCATAATGCCATTGGTTGAAAATTGCACAAAATATAATAGATTTATATTATTCTTATCCTCTCAAAATCACACTGTAGAAAAATCGAGAAATGCACTTATCTATTTGTTATTTATTAGCAGAAAAAGTTTACACTTATCACGATCACTGGTTGCAAAATGTTAGCATACCGTCATATCTTAATATGAATTATTTACCTCAACCATCTGCAATTTTCCTACGGTTTCTTGCATTTGCATTTTTGACCAATCGAGGTAAAATCATGAAATCCCATTTGTGTTCTCGAGATGGCAGGTGGTTACTTTGTTAAAATTTTTCATCAATTTAGAGACAATAGTTGAATTATAAACTTCAAATTCTTAGTAATAAAAAGATTGACTTTTCATATTCTTTTATTAAAAACTTAAACTTTTAAAAAAGATGAAACAACCCGAAAATGATTATTAATTAATTATAGATTATTAATTTAATATAGAAATTAATTTTTAATATTTTTAAATTACAGAGTGACACGTGTCATCTTTATATCAACCGAAAATGATGACGTGTCAATCCCTTGGAGAGAGTTGGTCAACTTTTATATTATAGATTTTCGATACTAATTACTCTTTTCTTTTCTCAAAGTTATTGTCTCGCTCTTGTTTAAAGATTTCATCTAACTATTAAAAAGTAGCTAATTGAGGACTTTGAAGCCATCCACGTTAGCATTTCAGGGAAGCCTTCTCCAACTGCCATGTCAGCACATTTTATTTTAACGTGTCACAGAAAAAAGACGATTCAGTTTTGCGCTTATCATTAATGGCAGAAAACGAAACGCATCTAAAGCAAATCAATAAAAACATTTCTTCTCTTAAAATGTGGTGTCTTTTAAAGTCTACACTCAGTAAATCTAAGAGAACCAAAAACCTTTCCTAACCGCGACCTTTTCCCACAGCAGCAGGAACAATTTCGATTCCGTTGGCGAAACGACGTGCTGCATCTCTTCTCGAGAAGAGTACCTCCCTCGCGACGCTGGCACTGCAAGGAGTGCTATGTGANTCCCCCCCCCCCCCCCTCTGGACCATGCCAACTCAAGGTCCTTCACTAACGTCGTTCTCATCGCCTCCGAGAATGCTTCGGCCGCTCCTCCTATTCCCGCTCATAAAGTCGTTCTGGTTCGTTCCCTCTTCTCCCGCTTCCTTCTAGGTTTCAATCATTCAATGTGAAATCCTAAATCCGCTCTAAAGAACTCACATTTCTCAGTATCTGAATGAAATAAAAATTGATACTTTGGGTTTCTTAGGAAAATGTTAGTGAAGAAGAATCAAAGCCTTGCTTGAGCTAGCTCCTCCAGATAACGCCGGTTCCTTCACGACTTCTTTGAGCTTTCGACTACCCAACCTGTTAAGCTTCTCCATCGCTATAAGTATCGCTCCTCCTCCTTCCCCTTTTGGGACTTTGCCTTTTCCATCTAACTTTTGATCTGGCAGATGAAAGAACTCGAAAAGAAGGTGAGACAAAAATGGTTTTTGAAATTCGATTCTTAAGTTCATCAGATTGCTTATCAAGCTCAGTGATGATTCCAGGTTATAAGCTCGATGAAGAAGAAGAACAAAAGCTCGGAATAGACTGAGAAGTTGCCATATGTTCATATCGATTAGCAAAAAGGGTCACTTTGCATCTCACATATTTCACAAATATCTTATCATTGGTCTTAATCAGTTGATTAATTGCTAATTCATCACTAATCTTGGATTGTAGGCAAGTATAGAGAAGATAAACGCGAGAATGAAGCTGCTACAAGAACTGCTACCATGATGTGATAAGGTTTTTCTCCTTGACATCGACGTGTTATCAACATGTGATGGTACGGAACTCGAGTGAAGTATATTTAAAGAGATGTAAATATATTGAACAACCAGGGAGGTTCAAAACAGAGGCCTCTCTTTTTTGCGACCAGTTTTGTTCATAGCTGTAAGTTCAATTCTGACCGTTAAATCCTGGGTTAGTCTCATAATTTACATACATACTCTGCTGATAATAATCATGGGATGATGGTAGCGGGGATGACGAGTCCATCACGATCGTTTTGTTGTGATTCGTTTCTCCCTCAATGAAATACCAGGTTCCGGGTTTAATATTAAAAAAATGAATTCTGTTTTTGATTGATCAAAGTTCTTCAAGGATTTGTTTATACATCAGTTTGATTTAAACTATGTTAGTTTGGATATCTAGTTGTTGATTTAATAGTGTTAAGTTCTGGAGTGGGATACTTATTTTCGTGAAGAAGCTTGATCTTATGTTGCAAATCTTTCACATGTTCAAGGGAAACCAGAGTGCTGACAAGGCACTCATTACCGCTAAGTACAAATGTGCACAAATCAGTGTTCATTCTGATTTTTAGATGTGTGCTTCCATGGTTCCTCAAAATAAATCCTACGGGAAAGGTATTGGTGACGTTGGATCGTAGCTTAATTGATGGAATGTCTTTGATGTGAATTGAGTCAATATTTAGCTAATTAAACATTGTGATTTTGGTAGGTTCACCAACATGAGACTTCACGATACCATATTTGAGAGCAAAGCCATTTACGTCTCTGCTTATCTTTGTTTGCAGTGCTCAAATATTTCCCTTCCAAAAGATAATCACATCCACTTTGGTATGATGAATGAGAAGAATGACTTTATTCTTTCACTCAAAGTTTTCTAAGCTCTAATTAGTTTTAAATACTACGTATGTCGCAAGTAATTATGTTTTGGCAAAATTTATAAATCTAGAAAAGCCTGCTCATTGGTGTGTTATCTATCACCTTTTATGTATTCTCTTTATATAATCTCTTCGGAACCATTTGTATATTTAATATCTCAAAAAAAAAAATATTTGTTACATGGTGAAACAAAAAACAATATGTTGTGTGAAGAAGATAATTCATGAAGTTAGATATCAAAAAGTATAATAACAGCCACATGCCAAAGCTTGAAAATAAACTCATATTCTTTGTAACTAATACGTATTGATTTTTAACTTGAATTTGTTCTTGATATTTTATTGCTTTTGTACCAAATCATCCACACAGAATGATCCAAATACTATGGAAAGTGAATTAAGTTGAATTAAGCACTGATAGAACATAAGAGAACATGGAGGAAATAAAGCGTCGTTTAAAAATATGCTAACAAGGGTAACAATTTAAACACTGAAACCTGATGATTGTATGTGTGATTCAATCATACTTTAAATGCCACAATTATTTTCTCAAAGAAGACTACTTGATTTTCAGTTTACTATACTGAAGAACAATGACATTACCACTCAATATGTTCACTGTTCATTTTCCCTCCATTTACTTTTTTAGACTAAAATTGTCTTTTGAAATCATTCATATTAAGATCCCAAATTTTAATATGGATTAAACTGCTTCGACCACATTTGTTTTATATAAACAATGTAGAATAAATCAGATATTTAAAACAATATGATATTTTAAAAATCTCAGAAAAAGTAGAAAAAGCAAAAGCAATTGGAAGACGATATTAATTTTGATATTGAAACAACAAAATTTAAAGGGTGTTATCAAAATATTTTATTCTAATACAACTGAATGTATTTAAAATTCAATGTAAAATTTAGTATTATTAAACGGTGAAAAGCTAAGATTTGTGAATAGCTATATATTTATATAGGTGATTTGCTAACAAACCACAAAAAATTGTTTAGTTTTGTGGTTTTGCAAAAAAAAAAGAGAGGGGGTTTTACTATTTTACCTTCCTTTTGTGAAAAAAAAAGAAAATAGAAGGAGAGATGATTTTTGGTGGTTTTAAAAGCTTAATAAATGTTTTTTGTTTGGTCAGTTGTTATAATTATGCTATATATATATATTCTATGTTATGACTACAACAAAGAAACTAAAATGACTTTTTAACGGATACAAGAACACATTAGTAAGTAGATAATTAGAGTTGATTAGAACCGGAGAGAATACGATGTAAAATACACAATTTTAGAGTATTAGAAGTAGATCTTTATATCAATTTAAAAGTTGAAAATGTTAACATTTTTTTTTTTGAAAAAATGTCCACTTTTGTTCCAAGATTAAAATATTGGGTTCACTACATGTGAAACAATACTTTGATATAAAATGCATCATTTCAAATTGAACATCTACAAAACAAAAGAATATTTAAGCAATTCAAGCATTAAATATCGATGTCAAAAAAACATTAAGTATCATATCTAATTATATAATAAATAAAATTATTTTAAATTTTTCTTTAAACATCTTAAAAGACTAGAAAATTCAAAATCAAAATTCTATTGCTAGAATATAAAGTAAAAAAATTATTTAGAAATATAAGCCCCACATGTAATCCTGCATGTTTTTTATTCTATTTACGGAAGCGATTGTAGCGAGTTTCATAGAGATAGACACGACATTTGATTTAAACTACTAAAAAAGATGAACTTTCATTAGTGGTGTATGAGTTGAGTCATGTATATAGTTAGATAATGATTAAGTACCAAATATGTAAATTTTGACAAAAAATTTCTATCGAAGGATGCTATGAGAAATTTTGAATCAGTCAAAAAATGTCTCATGACAAAAGTAAAGGATTTTGTTAGTTTAGACTCAAAATTGAGTAATTTGAGAAAAAAACAAAACATTTTTCTTATAACAAAAAAATACAAATACCAAAATAGATTGCGAAGTTAAAAAACGAGCTCCATTTTTAGAAAAAGCATTAAAAAGTATGTTCGTTAAAAATAGCCGAACTTAATCGAAGAAAATTTATTTAATTTCTCAGAGAGAGAGAAGAAGAAGAAGAAGAATAAGAAGAAGAAGAGTGAGCTTTAATGGCGGATTCAATCAACAAAATTATCGCCAATGAGAAGCAAGAAAGGAAATTAAGGCCACTGACGATAATAAGTACAGATTCACACAGCCTCACAGGAATACCAAAAACAGAGACAATCATAGAAGATGAAAAACAACCATGGACGAGGACTACCCGGTGCTTGCCCCTCCATTGTTGGATTCTACAACACTCCACTTATTGTCCGACTACTCCGTTTCTGGGAAAGAAAAGAGTGCGGCAACAAAGAAAACACAAAAGGGATGAGCATGGTTATGGTCGACACACAAGTAATATCTTCTAAACTATACTCACATATCTAACTGTCATATACTAGAGTTCCAACATAATATGATCACATAGGGACAATTGGTCGAAGGATTTATGAACTCGACATTAGTCACAACAAACAAAGGGAATCTAAGAGAGGGGTACCTATACGAAATCTCTGCATTCTACACACAAGAAAACAACCGGACACACAAGCTAACTGATAATATATGCACTGTCACCATAACAATCACTACATCAATTTGAGTAATCCTCTCTAGGGATCTAAACATACCTTACTACAAATTTTGGGTGCACAACGAGAGGCAACTTCAAGCCATAGCCGGGACAAACGCCAAACTTCCTGGTAAACATTTTCCTCAATAACAAATATCTTGCGACACATCAAATACTATGTTTAACAACAACCAAAGCGTAGATGTAGTTGGCCAGATTCGTTTTATTCAAGGAGTTGGATTAAAAGACGCACAGTCAAGCCACAACCACACAATAGTAAGGTTGAGGATTGGCAGGTGCCAAACAATACATGTTGACTTAATATCGGCCAAACCGATTCAGCGTTTGAGTGTTCACAAATCTAAACCACAATGTTAGACAATAATAGCTCGCCTAAACATATGGGGTGAACAAGTGGTTGCTCTCCGGGAACTACATTTGAAGAAGTGGCTAAGACGAAAGATCGTGTTAGTCACGAGCGTCAATCCAAAGATCTGCTTAGGTATGGCTTTTTTAAGAACAGAAATAAAATGCATTAGTTTCAAACACATTCGTTTTCTTAACACAATTTTCACTGGGAGCTCTATTCCTTGAGGAATTCTATGGCACCCAATTGTACTTTTATAAAAGACTCACCCCTATCAAAGAATTTTATATGAGGGTGTTGAAGAGATAGAGATCCGTGTCACAATAGCCACACACAATTCTGAAGGGCGAAACAAGGGTTACAAAAGGAAATTCCCCAACTTTGAACTTGAGCATCTCCATGTTGTTTGAAGATAACCTATTATTTTATAACCTTGCGTAGTCGTATTTGATGCTGAAAATTCCTACAATTTATGATATTGAAATAAATAAAAATTTAAATGCTCATACCAAACCGTTTGAAAATGCTTATTCTGAAAACAAAATTAACTAAACCTAAATCTACGACAAATTTTGTTTACAAGATACAAAATATGACTGCAAGGGAAGTACCATCAACATGTATGTTATATATATTAAATAAACCCAAAATATTTAGGTGAAGAGTTCTGTACTAAAATTGTTGTGGGTTTGGGCCACCCTCACTCTATATCTTAACAACTCTAGAAGTACTGAATTCTTAAAATATAGTTAGATCGAATAAAAACAACATAACAACAAAACGACAACTTAATGCACAACGCCATAAGGGTTACAAATCTTACAAGAGGACGAGGGACAAAAAGATAGTGTGAAGAACATCATCTACTAAGAAATTTAAAGGGGACTATCGAGAAGATAAGGTACACATATCTAAATCCATAAATAAATAGTCAAAGAAACTAATAAACAAGACATATAGTACCGTGTTCAATGTCACACAAATGCATAGTTACATAATCAAACTGAAAAACATTCAATACCATTTGCAGATTACAGAATGCAAGCTCTACAAAGAGGAGAACGAGATATTGACTGCATAGAGAAGCCAATCAAGGACCAATGAGAAAATCAAGGGCACCCAATAACATTGTCAACCTAAACAAAGATGATTTCTTCGAGAGCTTAATATTTATGTGGTTAAATCTTAAAACGTTACGTGTATTGAAACATATTTAAAATTAAATGCCTTATCATTTGATACTGAACCCAAGTTTAGAATGATTTCTTTTCACACATTGCACACTTAAAACAGAAGCGCTAAATTAAAAACAACAAGCAAACAAACAATTTTGACAAAGATCGCGCAAAACAGATAACTAACCATAAAATGTAAACCAAATCCCGCGTGTAGCGCGGACCTTCCTCTAGTTTCAATTTAATTAACAAAAAAATCAGTAAATCACCAACCTCTACTATATGAGTTTGAACCTATGGATGGTGGTACATAAACCATATACCTATATATTATGGTAAGATATATATTACTAGATAAAGTATCGTGTGATATACGAGAAATTAAATATAAAAAATTTAGGTTTTAAAGTTGAAATCTATGTAATTATAATTTTAAAATGTAGATCAAAATCATTATTAGTTATTAAAAAATTATAAGCTACAACCAATATCATCGAAATGATGTAAAAAATCAATATTATCCAAATTATTCTAAAAATTTTAACATCAGGTGAAAAACATTTTGAAATTAAATATTAGAATGTTTGTATGTATAGTAATCAATATTGAATGTTTTAATAGAAATAAAATATTTAATATTCAACTTTCAATGTTTAATGGAAATAGAAAATTTACTTATTTATGTAAAATAGAAAATTTGCTTACACGAAACTAGAAATTTTAAATATTTGACACATGTCAATAATCTGATCGAAATCTCGCAAGTTATAATATGACGACGTATAAAGTTTGCGTCGAACGCATTCCGCTTTATACAATAAAATATTTCAAATAACTTTCGTGTTTACAAAATGAAAGGTGAAAGTAACATCTTTATCCTTTTTTTTTTGTCTTACAAATCTTGCAAATATTTCTACCGATATGATGCAAGTACATGTTGAAAAATAAAGATAAGTTGGGTGAATCCATATAGATATATTAAGTTTGAAATGGTAGCATGATAAATTTTAGGAAAAATTGGAAAAGTGGGACACTTTGAATTTAGATTTGTCTTATTAAAAAATTTTCTAAGATTTTTGTCCTATTAAGATTTAAATTAATGTTAATACGATTATACCCTTAAATTAACCTAAATATGATTTAATTAAAATACATAATAATTATTTTAATTGTTTTTTTTATATGATTTTGTGAAAAAATAGGCTAGTACAACATGACTTGAAACCGCATACGCAAATTTTTTTTATAGGTTTGATCGTCGTTGTCTCTGACTTATATCTACCGACGGCAAACACCTCCTAGAGAAAATTTTTAACAGTAAGATTGTTTATTCCTTCACATCTATTTCATTTCTCTAATTAGGTATTTCAAATTCAAGATTTTGATTTCGATTTTAGTCGATCTAGCCTCCGCCGAGAGAATTGCGACGGAAAAGTTGTAAAAACTCGAACTTTCACCTTTTGATGGTGTTCTCTATCTACCCTTTTGATTTCAGTGGAGTTCAAGGATCGATAATGGTTGGATAATGGTAGGGTTACCACTCGAGCTAGAGGTAACCACAATAGAGAACCATAACAAAATGGGAGAAAGCTCTGGTCAAGCAATGATAGGTCAAGATGATAATGAGAATCATAACGAAATGGGTGAAGAAATTTCTGATATTGATCAAGATGAGAAAGTAGATCCAAGTTCAATTCCTTTAGCTTTAGCATATATGGTGGTGGAGGTTGTTCAAGCGGATGATGAGCCTTGTGTCGGTCAAGAGTTCGAATTCGAAGCAGCTGCTCATGAGTTATATAATGTTTATGCTACAAGAGTAGGTTTCGTTATTTGTGTTAGCAAACTTTCGAGGTCAAGGCATGATGGATCTCCTATAGGGAGGCAGCTTGTTTGTAACAAGGAAGGATACAAGTTGCCTAAAGACTTCGTTTCAGGTTTTAGAAAGAGAAACAGAGAACGAAATAGAAAAATATCGTGGGATACAAAAATGTGGGAGAGAAGATATTGCCCGAGATTTAGGGTATATTTAGGAAAGATATTAACCAAAATATGAAAACTTCAACTTTTCGTAATTTAATTAGAAGATGTATCCTACAAAGAGTAGAACAGTGCGTAGAGGGTAGAATATCTATTCTTCATAACGAGTAGCATTAGGTAAAAGGCAGAATAGGTTATAACACGTAAAGTAAACCCAAAGAGTCAATTATAGAAGATATATTCGAGTTCTAGATAAACCAACGATATCTGGCTAGATTACAATCGAACGAATTCTAGTAAATATAGAATAAATAAGAAAATTTTGTTTGTGTTATATACCAATAGTAGGTAATTGTATAATACATCTTATACGATTTAAACTATGTAGACAGTCAGAATTCTATATTCAGATAAGACATAAGAGCATGTACAATAGTGGACTCATGAGGGATCCTTCACTATTGAATTTAAATTTTTTTTTTACAGAATAAAAAAAGTAAAACATTTTTCCAGCCAATCGCAGACCGCCACGTGTTAGTGGAGCCCATGAACAATAAAGAAACTCTCCATGTATCGATCGTTAGGTAAGGATTGAAAGGATCAATTCTTATTTTTATTGTGGGACCTACCAATTTTTTTTATCATTTTTACCTAGGTTTTAGAGCTAAGATTCCTCATGAGTCCACTATTGTACATGCTCTAAAATATAACTAATTATTTTTTATGATAAAAACACATAAATAGTATTACGTATATTTCTAATAGTTTTCATATTTTTGAATTTTTAATGATAATTGACCTTAACAAATTGAAACACATTGAAAAAACATATAAATTTAATTACATGGATAAAAAAAAGTCGAGCTAAATAAAATCACGAAGAACATATAACCCAAAAAGGACGAGTTACAGTGGGGAGGAATGATTATTACTGTCATGTGTGTATGTATATTATATATATCGATGCTGCTCTTCTTTCTGTATAAAGTCACTATTCGCAATTATAGTTTACCAACTATCTCTGCATTTTATTTTATTTTTACTTTTGCTGTCTTTTTGGTAATCTTTGTATAGTTTAATTAGAGAAATTGTACACTAGTTTTTCTGTTAATATAATGAGAAATGATATTTACAGCATGTTAAAGGAAATAAGAGAACAGTTTAGGCAATCATGGGTGGTGCAGTGGTGGCAAAAAAGCTATGTTCATGCCTCGAGCTCTGCATTAAACGTATAATGCAACATGCTCTTAAAGTATTATTTAGGGGTGGACAAAATAGCCGAACTCGAAAAACCGAATTCAACCCAACCCGAAAAATGGTATCAAAGCTGAACTGAAACCGAAAAAATATCCGAACGGATTCTAAACTTCAATATCCGAAAAACCAAATTCGAACCCGAACCCGAATCCGAACCAAAAAATTTCGAGTACCCGAAAGTATTCGAATTATAATAATAAAATTAAATATATTATTTTTTTTAGATCTAACATCTAAAAATATTCAAAATATATATGTATTATTCAAAAGTACGAAAAAATATTTAAAATACCTTGAAAAATAGTAATAAAATACTCGAAATAACAGAAATATTTACCGATTCTTTAGTCAAATACCCAAAATGAAATGATTTTCATACTAATAGTAAGTATTTGGTCATGCATTTTTTAAATTTCTTTATTTTTTGTTATTTTCTTTTTAGATTTGAGATTTTTAAGATGCGTTTGGAATTTTGAATTTTTTACATAATTTATACGAGTACCCGAACCTGAACTAAATCCGCAAAGATCCGAACCGAACGCGAATCAAAAAACATAAATAGCCAAATGGATCTTAAATCTCTAGATCCAAAAATCTAAAACCCGAATAAAACCGAACCAAACTCGAACAGTATCCGAACGTCCATCCCTAGTATTATTTGTAGATTAAGACCCTACACATTACACACACATATTATATATATATATA
>OVAN01008928.1:0-17570 GCA_900406275.1 Anastatica hierochuntica | reverse complement strand
ATTTTAAGAGTAGTTTCCCCACCTTGAAAATCCAAAACCTTTCTTTTTAAAGCTTCCTTATTGTTTGAATGTGAGACCTCTTTTGAAAAATGCACACCTGGGCAAAAACCTGTGTAAATTGAAGTTGAACGACAAAGACTAGTGCTTCCTTAGAGTTAGCCTCATTTTAAGTTTAACTAGATTTTAGGAAGGGGTCTTTCAATCGATACATGGGTTTGGGTGATTTTTCTTGGTGAGTCTAGTGTTAAAAGCTTGAGAAAAGTGTTCTTTATAGAGAAGTTAAGCAAGCATAAGTGAGAAAGAATACGGGCTAGAGAGCATAAGGAAAAGAGTCTAAGAGATCCAAAGTCTTGTAAGTTCCTAGCATAAGTTTCAAAGTTTAAGACGTGTTAGGAGAGTCACTAGTGGATTTTAAAGAAAAGGAAAAATGATTCAAAGTTTTAGTGATAGTGGCTCCTAAAAATTTTTTTAAAGAGAATTGCTAGAAGAAAAAAAATGTTTGATAGAATTAGAAAAAGGGTCTCTTAATACTAAGCAAGGAAATCGAAGAAGGGAGTTGTTGATCTCATTGGGAAATCTTGAAAATCTTGCTAAGAAAGAGCATATGGGGGTTCAATCTCTAGAACTTTAAGAAGGGAAACACATCTGGGTAGTGTAGGTAATTTATGGGAATCAAGATTTGTAGCCTAGTGGAAGCAATAGCTTGGTATGCATAAGTTGTTAGGCTACCACCTTGATTTTGCCATATGTCTTGTATTACTTGCTTTTGAGAGAAAACCACCATCAAAATTGAGTGAAACCTCCTTTAAACACTTCTTTAAATATCCATCCTTTTTATTTCCAAGTCGAATGGATTAAGACTTCTTGCCCATAAGTAAAGACCGCACGCCATGACTTTAATTGAATGTAAAGGGATAGGTGAATGAGATGGTATGTGGATATTTAACTTAGATGCCTAGGGATCGTTCTTTTGACGAGTATGGCGAAATACACTTAGTATTCGTGATTTATGCACCATGATACTACTCTTTAGGACATTGGGTTGAAGGCATTTCTAGATATACTTTGGCTTGGCTTCTCATTTTCAAACCTCACTTCCGGAATTTATCTTTGTTGTTTGCTTGATGACAAGCAAAGGGCAAGTCCGGAGGAGTTGATGTACATAGTTTTTAATGCATTTTATAACTCATTTCTTTTATGTTTTAGATGCATTTAGGTTGTAAATGTTGCATTTAAGGCTTAGAACGCATTAGTTTGAGTCTAGAATCTAGTTTAGGCATAACTTGCATTTGCATGCATTTTCTTTGCATTTGTAGGTACAACCTTGGAAAGCACTTTGAGAGCTTGAGATGATGGACTCTAGGAGCCAAAATTACCAAGAATAAAAGGGAATTTAAAGGCTAGAAGTATTGGGAGAAGATGGGATCAAACATGATGTCAAAGAGGAGCTAGAGGCCATCAAAAATGCCCAAAGAAGGCTCCCATCGACCATCTGGTCGACGGCCAGCAACCTAGGGTCGATGGGCAACAATCTAGGCAGTAAACTGCGCCTCCTCTGCTGGAGGTTGCCAGCCATCGACCCTGGGTTAGCTTCCATCGACCAGATGGGTCGTTGGCTGACAACCTCAGCCTTAAAAATGCCCTTTTCATTCTATAAATATCCCTTAACCTATTTTTATGAGAGTATCCATTTTCTAAGACAAGAACACATTTCTATAACTTTCAAGCTTGTATTTCCTCTTGATCTTTCAGATCAAGAGTTTCTCTTTTAAGTTTGGATCTTGGATCAAACTCTATCTTTATTTATGAAATCTATCTCTTTATCTTCATCTCTTTTCTTTTCTCTTCTATGTTGTGTGAGTACTCTGATGGAACCATAGATGTTTAGATCTACTTAGATTAGATTGTGATGTGGTGTTATTGATAGCTAATATTAATTTTCCGTGGGATTTGGAGTGCTTAATGTTAGGTTTTAGAGTAGCTAACTAAGATCTAGACTAGTATACATTTTATCGCCCGAGAGGTGTTTGATGAAATGTCTAGGAGAACCAAATACTTGCTATTTCAATCTAACCAATGAGAGTTGTTTGCTAAATTGATTAGTGACTATATGGGCTTGCTCTTAATGTTTTCTAATCAATTTATCATTTGCAACAAAGCGAGAGCGTGAGTGAATGCGATTGATAAGAAAATGGCCTCTTGCCATGAGAGTGGATTAGGCTAGTATCGCCTTTGGTCTAGGATATGTGCTCAATAGCTTGATCTAACACATTTATCACCATCTATCTAAGTGGATCGATTATGACATTTATGGGTCCATCATCTTAGTTTATAATCCATATCAAGTTAGCATCTTTTAAAGTTTATGTTTGCTTTCTTGCTTTGCTTTTACCTCTAGAATATTAAGAAAACCAAAACAAAACCCAACCCTTCTTATTTGCTTAAATTAGGCTTAATTGTGTATTCCCAAAGCTTAAGTCCATCTAGCTACGGTTTGCTCCTTGTGGTTCGACCCCAAGTACTACGATGACATATCCGCGCACTTGCGGATCGTGTTATTGATGGGAAACGAGCTTTTACAAATTTTAAAGCTTGCCTCAACACCAACCCGATACCGGTTAATGACTTAGTTGTCATTAATTCAAACAGCTCTCCAAAGACTCAACGCCCGAGTTCATAGGGTCACCAACTCAGCTCCCGAAATCGAGAGCATTCTTGAGGAAACCAGAGGTACCCCGTTCAATGACAGAACCGCGAATCAGAGATACAAGAAAATTGCGTATCCCCGAATATGATGGAACCTCCGACCAAAAAGCTCATTTGAGAGCCGTCAGATTGGCAATCGTCAAAGTTCACTTCACTTGGGACGAGTGCGAGGCAGGTTACTGCCGAACCTTCGCCGAAAACGTGGTTAGAACAGCTCTCGAATGGTTTTCGGGGCTCGAACCTAATTCAATAGATAGCTTTGATCAGCTGTCGAAAGGTTTTTTAAAACAGTTCTCGACCCATATCGTGAAGCAGGCTTCTAAAGCCGACCTGTGGAAAATTAGGCAAGGAGTAAATGATTCGCTCCGAGCCTACACCGACAAATTCCGGGCAATCAGAACCAAGCTCTCGAACCCTAACGATCAGGTAGCTATAGAAGCCCTACGAAAACGTCTCTGGTACCGATCCAAGTTTTGGTCAGAGTTAACTATTAACCCTCCACAAACTATCGATGATGCGTTACATAGAGCATCTCGATTCATTACTTTGGAGGAAGAGATCGCCGGTATGGATAAAATCCATAAGAAGTCGCAGAATCCTCCAAAGAGTGACAACCAAAATGGAAGGGGCCCACCTAGAAAAGGTAACCCTCGTAGTAACCAGATCCAAGGGGAACACTCTTATGCTGTCAAGGAAGAGCAACAGGAGAAACCAGGTACCATGAGAAAGAAAGTTTTGCTCTTATCATGACCGGAAGGGCCATTCCACCGAGGAATGTTAGGACCTTCAACGCCAACTGGCAGCTAAATTCGCGGCCGGGGAAATAAAAGACATAGATCTCAGGAAACCATTGCCCTTCTAGAGAAAGGGTCATAGGGACACGTCCCCGAAGCGAAACATGTCGCCTGAAAAGGAAACCGATTCGCCGCCGCCCGCACCTAAGAAGAGGATCGACATGATCTTAGGGAAGTTCCCCCAAGGGAAAAGCCTCAGGTTTGAGGCTCCCAAACCTATTGCTGAAGGAACGATAGCTGCCTTGCTAAGCAAGCCTCCAGGCCAGCTTCGCCCAGAATCAAGGATCGACTATATTCTCGGAGGATCTGAAGTCCGCAGAGACTCCGTGAACGTAATAAAACGGCACGTACGAAAGTCCAAGTCCACCTCTAAGGCGAAGCCTTCACCTCAGGAACCTAACACCAAGATATCCTTCTGGGAGAGCGAGACCCTCGATCTCGACAAGCCCCATGACGACACACTAGTCGTCACACTTAATGTAGCTGGATACGAAGTGCCCAAGCTTATGATCGACACCGGGAGCTCTGTCAATTTGATTTTCTATAATGCCCTAAAAGGGATGAAGATAGACGACTACGAGATTACAGGGCAAAAGGAAAATCTTGTCGGTTTCTCTGGCGAGACTGCTACCTCGCTAGGAACCATTAAACTCCTAGTCATAACTTGAGGAATTATAAAAATGATCAATTTTGTGGTCATAGACCGACCAGCTCCATTCCATGCAATCCTAGGGAGGTCATGGATTCACAAAATGAGGGCAGTAGCTTCCACCTATCACCAGTGCGTGAAGTTCCCGACATCTGATGGGATAGCCACGATCCACGGTAGCTAGAAAATATCTAGGGTATGCTATCTAGGAGGCTTCCAAATCATTAAGGAATCCACCTTGAACAATTACAGATCTAGGAGGAGAAGGAGATGCAGCAAAATATCCAGGGTCCTCCTAGGAACCTCACCGAACAAGTCTGTATTGACGACTCTAACCCTGAACGATGTGTGAGTATTAGTTCTGAGCTATCATTGGATATAAAAAGGAAGCTCGTTAAATTCCTCAAAAGCAACGTCGGAAACTTCACATGGTCTACCGATGATATGAAAGGGATCAACCCGAGCGTGACCACTCACAAGCTAAACGTTGATCCCACCTTCGAACCGATCAAAAAAAAGCGGCGAAAAATAGGCCTCGAGAAAGCTCAAGCGGTTAATGATGAAATCTATAGACTAACAAAAGCCGACTCAATTCGGGAGGTTCAGTACCCCGATTGGCTCGCCAATCCGGTCGTAGTCAAAAAGAAGAACGGGAAATGGAGAATATGTGTAGACTTCATCGATCTCAACAAAGCCTGTCCAAAGGACAGCTTCCCGTTACATCACATTGACCGATTAGTAGAGGCCACGGCTTGCCACCAACTGCTATCCTTTATGGACGCTTTCTCAGGATACAATCAAATAATGATGGATCCCGAGGACCAGAAAAAACTGCTTTTATAACAGAACGAGGAACTTATTGGTATAAAGTAATGCCTTTTGGTTTAAAAATTGCGGGAGAAACCTACCAAATTTGTTAACAAGATGTTCATCAACAAGGATGCCTTTTGGTTTAAAAACTGCTTTTTTTTAAACATCTTGTTAAAGCATGCCTTTTGGTTTAAAAACTGCTTTTTTATACTATTTTGAGCTAGAAAATGGAGTCGATTTTGTCAACAAAAGTATAGTAAGTGGTTACAGTAATAGAACAAGGATCCGTCAAAGGTAGAGAGTATCCATGACTCATTATAAAAATTTGACTTGAGTAACGAATAATTGAGAAACCCATATAGTGGCCTTGATGTGATTATTTATACTTAATTAAAGTATTATTTACTAGCCAAGAATCATCATGTATCGTCTTCAGGTCCAGCATTTGGTAAAAGCCCACAAAGCAAGCACGCACTTGTCGACTATTTACAAGTTATTTGCACTTACAACGCAAAATGTCTCGATTAGTCGTGGAATATCCGAGAAAACTAAAGATTCTTATTCCGTCTCAGAACACACAAATTTTATCCATAATAAGAAACAAAGAGAAAACTTTCAACTTTATTAATCAAATCATAAACTAAATACCACTAATAAACCTAAACGGTGTTTAAATCGATGACTTCTTTTCACACATCTTTTTAGAGTAATAGACTTCAAAAAATTGATTTGTAGAATTGGTCAGGTTGATAATGAAAACTGATTTACAGTATTTCAATAAACTTAGGAAACTAATTTAAAAGCCATATTAAACTTTCACAAACTAAGTATAAACTAAAAGAGCTCTTCTTAGCTAGGGAGTCTGCATTTGAATTTTATGACCAAGCCGTAAAGGAAAAAACAATGAACGAGAAAATGAAGTAACGACTAGAATATCACCGAAGATAGTGTGAATTTGACGATTGATCAGGTTCTTGTGATTGAACTGTGAATCAGAATTGATCTGGATCTGCCTTATCCCTTGAGAATGAGCTTTGTTTAAAGCAAAACTTAGAAGTATAGAAAAGAGAATAAATGATCAAAAGTGGATATAAGTTTTAAAAGCATAAACATCATGTCCCTTACAAAACTGTCTTTTAATTCCCAAACTCTACTACCAAAACATAATACGATAACTTTAGAAATCATCACCAACAAGATGTCCATTTTCTAACAAGATGTCCACTTTAAAAATTGCGGGAGAAACCTACCAAATTTGTTAACAAGATGTCCATTTTCTAGCTAAAGTAATGCTCGTCAACAAGATGTTCGGAAAAACTATGGAGGTTTACATCGACGATATGTTGGTGAAATCATCGGTTGCACAGGACCACGTGTCCCACTTCAAGGAATGCTTTGAAGTTAAACCCCGCCAAGTGCACCTTCAGGGTACCGTCTGAGGAATTCCTCGGTTATCTGGTAACAGAACGAGGCATCGAGGCAAATCCAAAACAGATAGGTACTTTCCTCGAGATGCCATCACCTAAAACCACTCGTGAGGTACAAAGGTTGACCGGAAAAATCGCTGCTTTAAATTGATTTATCTCCAGATCTACAGACAAATGCCTCCAATTCTACAAGCTTCTTAAAAATAACAAGAAGTTCCTATGGGATGAGAAATGCGAGGAAGCTTTCGGACAGTTGAAGGCTTATCTTTCAGAACCTCCCATACTCTCAAAACCAGTGGTAGGAGAGCCTTTGTATTTGTACGTCTCGGTATCACCAACCGCCGTCAGCGGCGTACTGATAAGAGAGGAACAAAACGAACAGAAACCGGTCTATTATACTAGCAAAAGTCTAGTGGATGCAGAAACCAGGTATCCTACCATGGAAAAACTAGCTCTGGTTTTTGTTACCACGGCCTGAAAGCTCCGACCCTATTTCCATTTGCACTCAATCATCGTATTGACTTCACCACCGTTACGCTCGTTCCTACACAGTCCTAGCCAGTCTGGACGACTAGCCAAATGGGCAATTGAGCTCAGCGAATATGACATAGAGTATAGACCTCAAACCGCGACCAAAGCTTAGGTCCTTGCAGACTTCGTTATCGAGTTAGCTACCGAACATCTCGATGAATCGGTAACCCTGAAATGGACTCTCCACGTCGATGGAGCATCCTCTAGACAGGGTTCTGGAGTCGATTAAGGCTTACTTCTTCAGTAGGCGAAGTAATTGAGCAGTCTTACAGACTCAGCTTCAACGCCTCCAACAATGAAGCAGAGTATAAGGCTCTAATCGCAGGCCTGAAATTAGCAATAGGTCTCGGGATCCGAGAGCTCAACGCGTTCAACGATTCCCAGCTAGTGACCAACCAATTTCATAGGGAATACGAAACAAGGGACGAAAGAATGTGGGCATACCTCGAGGTCGTCCGCAACCTCACCAAACAACTCGATAAATTCGATCTAACGAGGATCCCTCGCAGAGAGAACTCCTCCGCCGACGCCTTAGCAGCTCTAGCCTCCACATCTGATCCCCTTGTTACACGCATCATACCGGTTGAAGGTATAGACAAACCCAGCATCGATATAGCTACCAAAGCCGAAATCGATAACGAAACGAAAGAACAACATGAGGCTAGCTATCCCGAGAAAGTAGCAACCGCAGCTACCAGGGATACCCCACCTACCCAAGTTCTCACAACATTTTGTTTCCCAAAAACCAAGATCCGCAACTTTAAAAGGTGTTCCCTCGGGGGCATAATCCAGAACTCAGATAGAGTCGTATGTGCGACGGGGACCTCCGAGAATGAAGGATCTTCGGAACCGTGTTCTCAGGATACCCCTGGGGGTATGACCCAAGTTCCGGTTACTATGCCAAACTTTGAAGGTATTTCAGAAGCACTAGGCTCCCCGGAACCCGGCTCTGGAAATACCTCTGGGGGCACGATCCAGACTCATAAGATTCTAGAGGATGACACGGAGCCTGGAAACGAGGCAGAATAGGAACCTCATGAATCTCTTCGCGAAAAAGTACTTGGAAGAGAAGTTTGGAGAATTGGAGAATTCCAATTATGCAATACATTCGGGAGGGTATAGCCCCCCAATAGGTGAGAGGCTCGAAAACTCAAAGTTTTAAGCGAAAGATATTGCAGAATTGATTCCGATCTCTACACGCGAAGCATGTCTAGACCATACCTGAAGTGCGTTCATGGCCCCGATACCATTGAACTCATGAAATAGATACATGAAGGATCGTGTGGAAACCATTCAGGTGGCCGAGCCTTGGTCGTCCGAGTCAAAAGACAAGGTTACTTTTTTTCCACCATAATCGCAGAGTGTGAGACAAACTCATCTCAATGCGACGATGCCAAAGGCATGCCCCGATCATTTACCAACCAACCGAACATCTATCCTCGATAACCGCACCCTACCTCTTCATGCGGTGGTCTATGGATGTCGTCAGACCATTGGTTGCATCAGGGAAAGGACAACACAAACTGCACTTTCTACTAGTCCTGACCGATCACTTTACCAAATGGATAGAAGCTGAGGCTCTCCAGCAAGTAACTAAATTCGAAGTCCAAAGATTCGTATGGCGAGACATCATATGCCGCCATGGAGTCCCCTACGAAATGTAACAGACAACGAGTCTCAATTTATATCCGACGATTTCATTGCCTTTTGCGATAAATGGGACATAAGCCTGACTACGTCCACACCGCGATACCCTCAAGGAAATGGACAGGTTGAGGCTGCTAATAAATCAATAGTAGCAAACCTTAAAAGGCGCTTGGGAACTAACAAAAAGTCTTTGGTCTGACAAGTTACCTGAGGTCTTATGGGCGTGTCGCACTACCCCAAGAAGAGCTATGGACGGGACCCCTTTCTCTCTAGCCTATGGGATGGAGGTTGTAGTCCCAGCCGAAACCTCAGCTGGAAGTCTCCAGTTGAGCCTTTGTACTTCCAACCCAAGGCAAATGACTAGCTGTTGTTCGATAACCTGGACCTTATCGAAGAACGCCGGGATCAAGCAATGAACCGTATACAAAACTACCACAAACAATGGCCCAACATTACAATTCCAAGGTAAGGCCTCGGAAACTTGTTGTGGGGGACCTAGTCCTGCGGAAAGTTTTTGATAACACCAGAGAGCGAGGCGCCGGGAAGTTGGGTACCAAATAGGAAGGTCCATACCGGATCATCCACATGGTACGACGACCCGGAGTCCAAGCTCGTAATGGTACGAACTGGGGTACTAGAAATACGATCATGGAACGCCATGAACCTCAAGAAGTATTATCACTAAGTAGTATCGAAACAATCAAATTACGTTAGGCTTGATCCCTTGGCAGGGTACGTAGGCAACTCCCTCAATAAGTGTAGCCCCCATTACACCAAAGAAACACCAGAATCGATCGAAGTAATTCCAGGTTTTCGGATGATCTTTCTGGAAGCCATAGGTTCCGATCATCATATACTTGACGACTAGGTCTCAGACCACATCAGATTTGAGAACAAGCTTCCATGTTGTATTATATTCAAGTTCTGAAGAATTAATAAAATATCTCTTTGCGTATTATTTCTAAACAATTCTTATCATCAAAACCAGGTTCATAGAAACCTAAAAGGTCTTAAAATCCTATCATCAAAATCAGGTTCCTAGAAACCTAAAATGTCTTAAAATCCTATCATCAAAATCANAAATCCTATCATAAAAATCAGGTTCCTAGAAACCTAAAAGGTCTTGAAATCTTATCATCAAAATCAGGTTCCTAGAAACCTAAAAGGTCTTAAAACCCTATCATCATAATCAGGTTCCTAGGAACTTAAAAGGTCTTAAAATCCTATCATCAAAATCAGGTTCCTAGAAACCTAAAAGGTCTTAAAATCCTATCATCAAAATCAGGTTCCTAGAAACCTAAAAGGTCTTAAAATCCTATCATCAAAAACGGGTTCCTAAAAACCCTAAAGGTCTAACAATCCTATTAAGTTTCTAGAAGCCTAAAAGGTCTTAAAATCCTGACATCCAAATCAGGTTCCTAGAAACCTAAGGGTCTTATAATCCCAGTAGACCTTTGAGGTTCATGGCGTTCCATGGTCGTATTTCCGGTACCCCAGTTCGTCCACACCGAGATACCCTCATGGAAATGGATAGGTTGAGGCTGCTAATAAATCAATATTAGCAAACCTTATAAGGCGCATGGGAACAAAAAAAAAGTCTTGGTCTGACAAGTTACCTGAGGTCTTATGAGCGTGTCGCACTATCCCAAGAAGAGCTACGGACGAGACCCCTTTCTCTCTAGCCTATGGGATGGAGGTTGTAGTCCCAGCCGAAACCTCAGTTGGAAGTCTCCAGTTGAGCCTTTGTACTTCCAACCCCGAGGCAAATGACCAGCTGTAGTTCGGTAACCTGGACCTTATCGAAGAACATCGGGATCAGGCAATGATCCATATACAAAACTACCAGCAGACAATGGCCCGACATTACAATTCCAAGGTAAGGCCTCGGAAACTCGTTGTGGGTGACCTGGTCCTGCGGAAAGATTTCGATAACACCAAAGAGCGAGGCGCCGGGAAGTTGGGTACCAAATGGGAAGGTCCATACCGGATCATCGACATGGTACGACCCGGAGTCTTCAAGCTAATAAAGGTACGAACCGGGGTACCAGAAATACGATCATGGAACGCCATGAACCTTAAGAAGTATTATCACTAGGTAGTACTGAAACAATCGAACTACGTTAGGCTTGATCCCTTGGCAGGGTACGTAGGAAACTCCCTCAATGAGCGCAGCCCCCATCACACCAAAGAAACACCAGAATCGGTCGAAGCAATCCCAAGTATCCGGATGATCTTTCCGGAAGCCATAGGTTCCGATCATTAGATACCTGACGACCAGGTCCCGGACCACATCAGATTTGAGAACAAGCTTCCATGTTATAATATATTCAAGTTCTGAAGAATGAATAAAATATCTCTTTGCGTATTATTTATCAACAAATCTTATCATCAAAACCAGGTTCCTAGAAACCTAAAAGGTCTTAAAATCCTATCATCAAAATCAGGTTCCTAGAAACCTAAAAGGTCTTGAAATCCTATCATCAAAATCAGTTTCCTAGAAACCTAAAAGGTCTTGAAATCCTATCATCATAATCAGGTTCCTAGAAACCTAAAAGGTCTTAAAATCCTATCATCAAAATCAGGTTCTTAGAAACCTAAAAGGACTTAAAATCCTATCATCAAAATGAGATTCCTAGAAACCTAAAAGGTCATGAAATTGTATCATCAAAATCAGGTTCCTAGAAACCTAAAAGGTCTTAAAATCCTATCATCAAAATGAGATTCCTAGAAACCTAAAAGGTCATGAAATTGTATCATCAAAATCAGGTTCCTAGAAACCTAAAAGGTCTTAAAATCCTATCATCATAATCAGGTTCCTAGAAACTTGAAAGGTCTTAAAATCCTATCATCAAAGTCAGGTTCCTAGAAACCTAAAAGGTCATAAAATCCTATCATCAAAAACGGATTCCTAGAAGCCTAAAGTTCTTAAAATCCTTTTAAGTTCTAGAAGCCTAAAAGGTCTTAAAGTCCTGACATCCAAATCAGGTTCCTAGAAACCTAAGGGTCTTAAATCCCAACATCAAGAAAGGTTCCAAGAAACCTGAGAAGCCATGAACGTCGACACCTGATTGGACCTCCCAAGGCCTGAACAGTTTCGCAAGAACTCACATTAAGGGTTAGGATCCCAGAAGTCTAGTTACAAGAAAATCTCAAACTTTCAAACACCTGAATTCGTTAGAGTTCGATGACCACTTCGACATCGATCAAGTCATCGGAGACACCTCAGACGCCTGACGATCATTCAAAACCTCAAACAGTCGAAGGAGCAATATCCTAGACCGACTGGGCCTAAGGGCCCGTATTCAACATATCCGAAGGTTTAAAATAAGGCCCGACTGTTAGCCTTGATTAGAGTAAGTGGTCTAATTAACGAAGACTTAAAAACCTGAAGATACTTAACATTAAAAGAGGCATCTAAGTGCCCCAAAAGAAATAGGTTTAAAGGCCACCTCAGGCTTCCTATTCTAATAAGTTCAAAAGAGTTTAAAAGCCTCTCCGGGCAACGAGTACCGAAAGCAAACAGGGTTTAAAAGCCTCCCCAGGCTCTAAGTTTCGAAAGGAAATAAAAAAAGAAGCTTCAGAGATAGGGAGAGTTTAGGGTGTGATATTCAGGCTTCGTCCATTTTATCATCTCCTTCCTTGGACATCTGGTCACGAACTTCACTTGCATCAATAAGACGTATGTCAGAGCCATGCTCACTGGATCGGGATTGGCCAGCAACCACCACGGCGGGAGTTACATCGACATTTGAGGTCTCTGATATTTGAGGAAGAGGAAGTTTGCTGACCGTGAAGTCCGAGACCTGAGCTTTTTCATATTTCCCTTGGCTTTCGGGAAGAGAGCAGCTAGCTTGTCATGCTCCTCTTGAACATTCCTAATTTCCTGGAAAATCAGGTCTTCCAAAAGTTCCATGTTGGCCGTAATCTCTTGAACAAGGATCTAAAGGGAGCTTTCTTCCTTCTTCTTTAAAAACTTTTCTTTCACCATAATCAGAACCTTCTCATAAGCTCCCATGATCTCCTTATTTCCTCGAGGAACCGAAAAACGAACCTCAACAGCCTTGTTCTTGGTCATTTCACTGTTAAAAGTTAACAAATCCTCCACCTGAGCCTCCAGAGTCTTCTTGGAGCTCTCCGGAAAAGTTACCCTTTTTCCTTTAACATCAACATCCATCTTTAAGTCATCAACCTTCCACGAGAAACTTGCAATTCGGACCTTAGCTCTTCCACCTGAGCCTCGAGCTTCTGAGATAGCAGTTTTGAACGGTCCAGCTGGTCTTTGGCCTCCTTAACATCATGTAGCTCTCTAGCATCGGGAAAACCTTTTACATGATTCTCATAGCCCAAGAACGCTTTATTCAAGGCATTGGCTAGCTGCATAAAGATACAAAATATGGAATTAAGATGGTAATGGCGATGAAAGAAAGTCATAGCCAGGGACCGTACCTGACCCATGTGGTATGCAACATCCAATTACCCATCAGAATTTGACAACTGGGAGACAGCGGGGAAAGCACATCCAATCTGTTTCAAGTGACACATCAGCGTTGCTAGCTCCCAAGCATTATCCAAAATAGATTTGGGCCCAGAATGGGCAAAGTTCCATGAACCCTGACTACTCCTAGACGAGCCAGGTCTTGAATTCCTCTCGTTAGACTCAGTGCAAGCTCTCTTTGGGGAATGCTCAGGTACCTGACAATCCTTCGATTACACAGGGCTCAGGGCACTTCTCTTAGGAGCGTCACCAATAGCCACGATCACTTCGTTACCTCTTGTTTCGAAATTGCAGCCTAAGAATCTTCCTTGGATTTCTCCGTAGCCCTGGGAATCTCTTTCACAGAAGAAAGAGTAATAGCGACCAGGGGGAGTCTGGAGGAGCCATCATCAAGGTCTTCCCTGATTGACTGCCTGAAAGATCCCGCTGAGACCTTATCTCCGACACTCCCATGGGTCTTTGAACTACCAATGGTAACATTTTGCTTAGATTTGTTACGGAATGATTTCTGGATTGGCATTTTGGGAACGATATCAGATGTACTAGCGTCAGTGGATACGTCGATAGGATCCTTCTTGTCCGACTCTGAGAAGAACATAAGCAAACCCAAAACATCAAAAAGTCATAAGCCAAGATCTTCGAAATCATGGTCAAGCTACGAGTCATCTAAGAGGTGTGGAGATCATACCTTCTAGATAGTTGACTAAAATAGGAGTAGGAAATGAAGCCTGGTATTGATCTGGGAATCTAGCTCTGTTGATCCGACTAGCTGGGAAGTCAGACCACTTGGCAGATGTCTCTTTAAAGTCCCTAACCAGGGATCTAGCTACCGATGGGTCAAGTAGGGAGAAATCGAAGGGACCTGCAGGCATATAAAAAAAAAAACATCGGTGACTCAAACTAAAATGCGTGAATCAAAGAGCAGAAACGTGGATTTCGATCCTCTGACCATTCATTTGGCCCCACGAGGTGTGTAAGACACGATTTCCGGGAACGGTAGAAGGATCAATTTTCACAAAGAAAAATTTCCTCCTCCAATTCTCATCGTTGACAGAAAAATTAAAAACTGCCCGGCCAGGTGTGGCCGACATGTAGTAGGTCCGTCCAGCCCTCTTGGTTGGAGGACTCTCCTTCATCGTAAAGAGCAACTACATCTCTGATCCTGAAAATAAAACCTTTCTCTCTATCTCTAACTATCGACCCTAAGATAACCCTAATAACAGAAGGACAAAGTTGAGGAAGGGATAATTGAAAGTGATCTAATATATCTAAAAGCAACTCAGAAAGACAAAATCGCAAGTGGCATTTCGAGATGTAATGCTCGTGCATGTAGAACCATCCTTCGGGGGCATCTTCAAGGGTCTCATAGGTTGAACAAGTTCTAGCCAAATCTTTACGAGCCTGAGCTTGAACCATCAGATTCACCACGTCTAAGGCAGACAAAGAGGAGGCCTGATGAGGACCGAAAGAGGGGCCTCCGGCCTCTGAGATCAAAGATTGAGCCACCATCTCCGTCTTCTTGGCGACAGCGGCAACCTTGTCGATCATCCCCTGCCGTTGTCGTTTACACTTCCTGTCCTTTTGGGGCTTCTTAGCACCATCGACGTTATCGTGACCCATTGGAACCAAAACAAAAGAGAAATTTGGCAAAGGATTGGAAAAAAACAAGGGAAACCTAATCGCTAAGGAAAGAAAAAGAGGAACTTTCACTGTGGAGATGTGAGAGAAATTAAATAATAAAGAGGGAAAGAGGAATCGATTACCTTGGAGATCGTGGACTGGAAACGTAGGATAATGGGGTAGATAGGTTAATTGGCCGCCTTTATATCACGTCATCAAAAGCGAGTCCCAAGGAAGGTCTCCTCAACTTCTTTCGAATCGGAACCATCGAATCCCGATTGGCAGATCCTGACCCTTGATTTCAAATTAAGTTAGGATTTTCAAAAGAGATTCGTGGTCATCAAAATTAAAAGAAGGCGGGATCGAAAATGTTAGTCTCCACTTCTTGGGCATCAAAATCCCGGCCCAGAAGCTTGGGGGCAATTGTTGGTACGAGATCCCGCCATCAGACAACGAGGCCTCTTGGGCCTAGATGAGTAAGGCGATAGCAAATCTACACAAAGGAGGCTGGATGACTGTCAAAGTTTTCGTGGAAAAGCAGCCTTTGACACACACAGGCGACCAACTTCCGGCATGACCATTAAATTGTACGTAGGACCCAAGCCTTCAACTAGAGGATCGAAGCCCATTAAGAGAGGAGGCCTAGGCCCATACGAACACTCAAGAAGGATCACGGCGAGACCCAGACACTTGTTCAAGATCGTTGGCGAGTTAAAGGGAAAGCTGAGAGCTGTTCAAGTCAAGACCCCTGAAAATTCGGAGATGATCTCGGAAGAAGTTGGGAAGCTGGTGAAGGCTGGGATTGTATAAAAAGAGAGTCATGAGTAAGGAGAAATTCTCTCGATCCCCGATTCATAGAAGTAGATATACAGTTCATAATTATAAAAAACTCAATTCTTGTAAAAGATCATTTTTCTCATCAATCTATCGTTGCTATTGAATCATTTGTAAACCCTCTTAAACAATCAATATAAAAACCTCATTGTTCATCTTTCGATCCTAACGGGAGCCTTCGTCACTCACAAACTTATACAAATTCTAAGTGTTGGATTCGGTATCCACACCCTCCCCCCCATAAATGGGAGGCTTTAAATCTTAAAGTGTTAAGCGCAAGGTATTGCATAATCGACTGCAACCTCTACAAACGAAGTGTATCAGGTCCATACCTAAAATTCGTTCACGGTCCTGATGTTATCAAACTCATGAAAGAGGTACACGAAGGTTCCAGCGGGAACCATGCTGGAGGCCGAGCCCTGGCCATCCGAATCAAAAGACAAGGCTACTTCTAGCCAACTATAATCGCATACTGCGAAGTCTACTCTTCTCATTGTGACAAATGTCAAAGGCATGCCCTGATTATTCATCAACCTTGTGAGTGATTAAACTCACCTCTTAGATTTCTGAATAGGTTTAGGATTAGGGAGAGACTATGTGGGTTGAATCCCGTAAGAACTTAATGAATGAAAGCTATTTGTATTGATGATTATGATCGAAATAAAGAGTACAAAGAGGTTTAGAATCACAAATGGTAATAGGAAGGAGAATTTGATTATCGCTTATGAATGACTTGTTGAATACAATAGTAATTGAAAGGTAGCTAAGTGTCTCTAGCTCCCCTTCCTCTTATATAGCTCTTTTCCATGTTAGAGAGCTGTTGCAACAACTCCGAGATCTCCTCCTCAATTTCCGGAATGCCCAACAACTTGTTTGACTAAGTTTACGACCGCCTTTCCTTGTGCGAGACCTGCTTCGTCAGCTCTCTATTTAATGAGACCTGGACCTCTCCGGCTTAGCGGACGTTTCCCCAAGCCTGCTTCTATATTTGTTAAAAAGCTAAGTCCTAATGGACCTTATTACGGCCCATTACGAGCTCGCTACTGCCCCTCTTAGGCTCTTCCCATCATTTGAATCGGCCCTTAGATTATGGGCCAAATTTAGGCCCAACAGTTGCCCCCAGCTTTCGAGAGGAGGCTCCTCGTTTCAGAAGCTTAACCTAATCGCCGAGACCTTTATCTCTTTGTTGAGATAATGATTGCTGCGTATCCTTCTCGAAGATATAAATAATTCGAATCAACGGCTCAGATTCTATTTCACGGGATCAACGACTCAGGAAAAAGGAGGAATCGAAAGGTCCTCTCCGATTTTCAAGACACGATTTGATATAAAGCTGCAACCATTAACTGCCAATCCTTCCATCACCTCCACGCCTCAACTCTGTTCTCAAGGTAACTTCTTTTACTCTCAATTATTTACTTTTTTGTTTCGTTTGCATTTATTCTTCAAGTTACTCTGTTCATCTTCTCTAGTTCTCTGTTAAACCTTAGTTTTTAGAAACCGTTAGCCTTAGATTTCGACTCCCTCTTTTTCCTCTGTTTCCTCTCTCTCTGAAATTTCTTCAATCTCTCTCAATGGATCAACGGAAGGAGGGTTCCGAAGAGACAACAACTCCTCTAACAGGTCCCGAAATCATGAGAATAAAGCAAGAGATCGGAGAAGAGTTGAGGAGGGAAAAGGAGAAGAAGGCGAAGGACTCGATTGCTCACAGGGTTGCAAAACGATCCAAGAAAGATGACGGTTCTAGTGCAGTACCTCTTTCGGCCCTCACCAGCCCTCATCCTTGAAGGATAAGGAGGTAGTAAACCTCATGGTTCAAGTTGGAGGCCCGAAGGAGCTCGCGAGAGCCTGTTCTCCCGATGAAACCCCTGAGAATGTTCCTGAGGGTTGGTTTTGTCTCCATGAGAAATATATTACTAGAAGTTATCTCAGATTTCCTCTACCTGATTTGCTGCTGGATCTTCTCGATCATTATCCTTAGCTCTTTACCATCTTTGTCCTTATGCGATAAGGCTGATTAACGGCTTTATCACGAGGTCCAAGGAAGAGGGGATCAC
>OVAN01008927.1:0-17570 GCA_900406275.1 Anastatica hierochuntica | reverse complement strand
TCTTACGAATCTTGTTACTTGTTCACCGTTAATCCATATCGCTTCGCAATCGATTTCATATTTCATTATCTAACTTACTCTTGATTTCTATCTTATTGTCTTTGCAGTTTACTTTCGTATTTCTTATTTAGTAATTCGTTAACTCGCTATCTCGATCTGTTGATCTTTGGCTACAGAATCCGTGAACCACATATCATTGACAGTGAGAATTTCGGTTCCCACAGAGATTAGAATTACGCAACGTCTAGAACTCAAAAATACTAATTTAGATCTTCTCCAAGATTCGAGATTTTGTATTTAATCACCAAGGGACATCGTCTTCTGGACATCCTTGTAGTAACTAAAAATGCATTATATGGATTCAGGTTAAGATAAGTTCACTGAGCTAGGGTGATCGACTTTCGAAGCCTCTTGTAACTCAGATTTTCAAAGATTTAGGTTCATGTAACTTATCAAGCTTTTGGAATGTAAATTACCTATGGTCAGAATACTAAATGCGTGATAAAGTAATCATGGAATAAGATCAATCGATACGAAGACAATATGAATCCCTAATCAAATACTAGTAACTTATGATGACTTGATTTCTTTGAGAAGGCTAAACACCAAAAAATGGATTACTCTGACATTGAGAAAGAAACATAGCAAGTAATCATGGAAGAAATCATCATAAATAAGATGAAGAGTATAGAAATCTTCTCTACGACGAAATATGGAATGAATCTCTCCAAAGAAAACTTAGAAACTTGAAGAATAATGAAAAGATCTCCAAAAGGTTTGGACGGCTCTGTAAAATTCCTGCTCTCTGTGTAAAGTTCGTATCTCTCCATATTCTAAACGTTAAAAACAAGTATTTATAATGCTAGGTCGTCTTAGGTCGTTCTTGGTTCTGTCGATTTTAATGGAATCGAAACCGGTTAAGCAAACCTAAAGATATGAATTAAAATATATCTTTGACCCTCAAATGTTTCCTGGATCATTCTGAGACAAAAATGGACACTCGGGCGGTGCTAGGAATCAACCTAATTCCTCCACTTGCTTCATTTCTGATATAGACAGACATGTCTTCGCTTAAACGGTTATAACTTCTTGGTAACAACTCCACATGACTTCAAACCACTTGAATTTGAAAGCTAACTCAAAATTCTATCATCTGACAAACGTTCAGCTCAAACCAATGAAGTTACACTCCAAGAAAACAGATCATTTGCAACCGCCGAAATAGTGAAAAAATAGTCGCAAAAGGTTGTTTTACGACTATTTTGGGACTGAAATTGGTTGTCGTAAAAAGTTTCTTCGCAAATACTGTTAGTCGCAAAAAAGTGGCTAATTTGCGATTTTCTTACGACAACCCATTTACGTCGTATATTAGTAACTTTTTCTGAATGCGTAAAGAGATGTAAAATAACCAACTGTTTTGTAATTTGATTCAGTGGTTGAATATTTGCGACGCTTTTATGACATTTTATTAGTAACAAATTAGCTGATGCAATCTTCTCTGAATGATACATTCGCTTGAGTCTGTCAGTAATAGGTAAATACCACATACGACTGAATGGTACTCTTGTTCAACCTTCGCTCGACTTATATCTTAGTTTCCCACAAAACTTACAGTGCTCCAACTTCTCGTCTTGTTTCCAGAAGAGCATACAATTATCTATACAAACATCAAATGTATAGTACGGCAACCCCATCTTTCACATCAACGTTTCTGTCTCATAGTATGAACTAGTTGCATTATTACCCTCCGGTAAGTACTCTGCGAATGTTTCTGCCCATGCATCAATGTAACTTTCTGCAAGATTATGGTCCGCTTTAATATTCACAAACTGAGCCGCCAACGATAGCCGTGAATGGCCTTCACGAAAACCATCAAAAATTGGTGTGTTTGCAGCACCAAACATGTCGTAGAATTTTTTTGCCTCATGCATTGGTTCTTTATGAACATGATGACCACTTTCGTGTTCATGATGATGTTAATCATCAAAATTAGAGGGCCCACGAAATGCATCATTCACCATTTGCGTATATGCATTTCCTTCACCTAATTCAACCGGATGATTACCACTAGAATAATCTACATAACCATGATGACTACTATCTGCCATTCCTCCGCCGACCACGTTATAATCTTCACCATGCTCATACCAAACATAATAGTTTGGCATAAAACCTCTACTATATAAATGCTTCAATATTGTTGACCCCGACAAAAGTTTTGAATTTTGACATTTTAGACATGATCAATAGAGCTTACCTCCACTACTTTCTGCGATTGACTGGCTACTTGAAAAATTAATGAACTGATCCACACCTAACACGAACTCACTCGAGATATTTTGTGTGCGGGGATCAATTCGATTATACATCCAATCCCGAGAAAAATTCCACATTTTCTTGTGTTTTTTTTCTCTCGTTTGTTTGAGATGATTACGAAGTGGAGGAGGGTCGTTTGCTATATATAGGCAAAATATTTGTAACTGCTTTGTGACTACAAAAATGTAGTTGCAATCTAGCGACTACTTTGCTACTAGTTTAAGACATATTTGCAACCAACACATATCGTCGCTAAAGTTTGGTACACTTACTTTCTCCATCGTTTCCAATGTGTTTTACCTACCACTCTTCTAACTATTTTGGAACTAAAGTGTAACAGAATGTATTAGTTACGAAACAGTCGTACATTTGCGACTACTTTGTGACTATTTTTGTTTCAGCATTATATTGTCAGAAAATAGTCGCATTTTTGCAACTATTTTGTGACGATTCTCGTTTTCTCTTTATTTAGTCGCTATTTTGTCGCTTATCTGCGATGTTTGCAAGACTTTTGAATGTAGTCGTAGTTATGTGACTATTTAATTTCGACATAGTGTGCAGTCATTAATTTGTCCATATTTAGTCGCAAAGTGGTCTCAAATTTTGTGACTATTTTTTTAGTCGGAAAATGAGTCCCAAATCGGCAGTTTTCTTGTAGTGTTAAAACCTTCTTTAAGGGTTATATTTATGATGTTTTGGATCTGTCCAAATTGATAAAATGCAAAATTAAAGTGTTTGAGCTTCTGTCTTCTTGATCCGTCAGTGAACATTCTTGGAAATATTAATGAGACCCAATTATGTCACAAATACGAGAAAGATACCTTTAGAGGTCGAAAAAGCGTTAAAAATCTGCAAATACATAAGTAAAAATCCAACTAAAGACAAAAAAAAATATTAGTGTTATCAAATACCATTCTCGATTCCAAACTTATCCTGAACCTCTAGATCAAATTCGTGCAACAGAAAAATCCATCTCAGCAGTCTCAGTTTAACATTCTTGTCAGACACCAAATACCTCAAAGTCGTATGATCAGTGTGAACAATGACTTTGCATTCAACCAAGTATTTTCTAAACTTCTCGAATGCATAAACTACAGCTAAAATCTCCTTCTCTATAGTAGCATACTTGATTTGAGTGCCATCCAGTGTTCTTTTAGTATAGTAAATCACATGGAGATTCTTATCATTCCTCTGACCCAAAACTGCTCTTCGTAGTCACTGGCGTCACCCAACACCTTAAAAGGAAAATCTTAGCCCGTGGCTGCACAGTTGGAGTGCTGAATAGAGCCACTTTAATGGTCTAAAAAGCTTACAAACAATCTGCATCAAAATCAAATCTCACATCCTTACAGAGGAGATGAGTCAGAGGCCTAGCAATCTTGGAAATATACCTGATGAACTTTCCATAGAACCTTGTGTTCCGCAGAAAGCTTCGAATGTCTTTGACAGAAGTAGGGGGTTGCAAACTGCACCCCCTCGATCTTAGATCGGCCCACTTCATTGCTCTTCTCAGAAATATTGTGATCCAAGAAAATCCCATCCTGCACCATGAAGTGTCACTTCTCCCAATTCAAAAGTAGATGTTTCTCTTCACACCGCTCCATAACCATGCAAAGGTTAGATAAACAATTAGAGAAAGATGAGCCATAAACAGAGAAATTATCTATAAAAATTTCCATGATATGCTCAATCAAGTCGATGAATATGAACATCATGCATCGCCTAGAAGGTCGTTGGTGCATTGCACAATCCGAATGACATCCTTCAGTAAGCATATGTCCCATAGGGAAATATGAATGTAGTCTTTTCCTATTCCGGTGGATGGATGGAAATCTTAAATAAACTTGAATAACCATAAAAACAATAGTAAAGATGATCAACAAGTCTCTCAATCATTTCGTCAATGAAAGGAAGATGAAAGTAGTCCTTTCTAGTGGTTGAGTTATGCTTTTTATAGTCTCTGCACATCTTATGTCATGTGATAGTCCTTGTGGAAATGAGCTCCTTCTTCTCATTGGTGATGATAGTGATCCCACCCTTATTTGGAACTTCATGGACTGGAGTCACCCTGGTGCTATCAGAGATGGGATAAATAGAACCTGCTTTGGACCTAGTCTCCTTTGATGTTTAATGGAAGTCTTGGATCCATCCTTGAAGTGGATCCTATGCATGCAGTGATTTTGGGAAATACATGGGGTATCATCTAAACAGTACCCCAATGCTTTTTTACACATTCGCAAATTTGAAAGAAGCAAGGCGGTATTAACAGTATTCAGATTAACATTGATAATCACATGATAAGTATAATTGAGACCCAAGAAAATCTACGTCAATCCTCCAGGCAACGACTTTAGCTCAAGTTTTTGAGCTTTCAACTCGCTCAAATTAGACAAGTAAGTCACGACGAGTGATGTAGAGATGCCGCAGTTGGCTCCTCGAGCTTGATATATATGAATTGCTTCTCAATTGTTTATGTCGAATCCAGCAATGCGACAACCTTATACGTGTCATTGTTCAGGAATTGATACTCACTCTCAATTTGAGTCAAAGCAACTCACAGTAGATCCTCTATGTATTGTTCTTCTGCAAACTCCTCGATCACGTCTGCCAGTGTGTCAACCCAAAAAGTTCGTCCATCAATGGTAGGCATTTTCATGGACTTCTCAATGTTGAATCTTATTGTTAACTTCCTGAGATTAAGATCAATCTACCATTCTGTACATCAATCATTGCCCGGACAGTTGATAAGAAAGGTCTATCTAAGATGATAGGATCCTTGGGTTCTACTTCGAGCTCCAAGACTACAAAATCAGTATACACGTAGCCTTATGCAACTCCAACATGGATATTGTATAAAATATCCACTGGCCTTCGAATTGACCTATCAACAAGCACTAAAGACATCCTTTTGGACTTGTAGTTGACCATGTTCAACCTTTGAGATACAGAAAACGAGATGTCGCTAACTCCAGACACCAAATCACAAAGACATCTCTCGAATGTAAGTGATCCAATGTGGCACGGTAGAACGAATGGTCCATGGTCTTCTCGCTTTTCAGACGCGATGTTCTGAAAAAGGGCGCTACACTTGGCAGTAAGCATTGAGACACCCTACTCTAGACTCATTTTATTTGAAAGAATCTCCTTAATTTTCCTTTTAAGATCAGTTCAATCTTAACTTCCTCAATGAAAGGCAACTAAACATGTTATTCACCGACGAGATTCTTCAGTTTCTTGTATTCGTGTTCCTAGACCTTTTGACGGAGTATTGAAGGGTATAAAGGTTTGGGAACATAAGGCAGAGGGGGTACATACTCATCCTCAGCCTCTAGAGCATTCAATTATTCAAGAAAATCTGATCCCCTCACGTCATAACAGGGATCGATCGATCTTAGGGCAAGGTTCTTTCAATCCTTGTCTGCCTAGATTTGCATTCTGCGGATTTCAGCAGGGATCGCTCGATCCTTGCCTGGGATAGGTCGATCCTGGCGCATACGAACCTCCAACATCTTTTCCACTTCGCAACGTGATGGCTTTGCAATACTCCTTGGAGTTCTTCTTTGAGTTGAGTAGTAAGGTGCCTGGCGGTGCTCTGTTCCGAGCAGACGTTTGAGCAACTTTTGTTTCTACCAACTTTATCTGAGTGCTCAACGCTTCAAATTTACCATTTAGATGATTGTAAATGTTGTCCACTTTCTAATTAAGTTTTGTGGAGGACCTAGTATGATTTTCCTGCACTTGTTGTATCATCTTTTCCAAATCACCATCCCAGAGAAGATGAAGATGATGCTCCTTGACTCTGATTCTAATACCCAGATTGGTTGTTGCATATAATGTTCTCGTGCTGCCTCTGCAGAAAACCACTGTTACCGAAGTTGTTTCCCTGATTCTGTTTCTTGCTATGATACCCAGGATTGAAGACACTTTGTCTCTAACAAAAAAGGAATGTTTTGAAACTCGTTCTGCATATTGAAACCTCTGTTCCCGTAGTTCATCTTGCTTCCAATGTAATTCAGTTCAGCTTGATTGTCATTGAACTCTTCAGCTATAAACTCCTGGTACATCTGTCCGAGTTTCTGTTCACGTAACATCAGCCCATTGTTCTTTTCTCCAACATAATGGACTACACTCTGCTCTCTTCTTATCAGTTTATCAAGCTTTGACTGGAAATCATCAATCCTCTTAGTATAAACAGTTGAGCTTCTTGTACCATGACCAAATTGTGACATACGATTAGCCTGCTAGTCTTCATGTTTTCGATCAAAGTGTAGGCTTCCTCAACCGTCTTAGTCAATAAATCGCCATTACTAGCAGTGTCAATGGCGTTCTGGTACCATTCATGCACTCCACTGTCGAAGATAATCAGGAGATTAATGTTAGTGTATCCATGATGTGGGCAATCCATCATGTACTCCCTGAATCTTTCCCAAGCTTCATAAAAACTCTCAGTAGCTATGTGTTCAAAACTCAGAATCTTTTTCTTAGGAAAGTAGACTTGGACTTGGTAAAGAAATGTCCCACAAAATCAGCTTTGGTCTCTTTCCAAGTGGTGAGAGATTCAAATGCGAGAGTAGTCAACCATCTAGTAGCTTTATCCATAAGAGAAAAACAGAAAACATGTGCTTCAAATCACCTTCAAGTACCCCATTGCTTCGAATAATGCTGGAGATGCTTTGAACCTCTCCAAGTGGTGCATTAGGTTCTCGGTTAGTGACCCAAGGAACTAGTTTTGTTGCACCAAATTTGGGAGACTGGTCTTGATCTCAAAGTCCCCTTGTCAATAGGAGATGGCCAGGAGATGGCCAGATCCCGACTCGATCCGCATAAAACACCTCAAGAGTGTCGTAATGCACTAAGGTTAGACTCGGTTGAGGCAAATTCGGATTCTTGCTCCCCACAGCTGCAACATTTTTTTCACCCACAATATGTGGATCCTATCCCGAATGGACTCCAGCCAAGAAGTAAAGGATTATCCGGAATTCACATATTATAAGTGTTATCACCCATCCTATCTTCAAACTCATAATCCAAATTACCCTCAAATGACTTCTTTCTCTTATGTTACCTTTCTAATCGACCTATTTTCTGCTCAAGCTATAACAGATTAGCTGATCTTTGGCTCCTAGTATGTGGCATGTTCATGCACTTGCAAGCACACAAAGAAAGAAAAAAGAAGTAATTGAATAACGTAAAAATAATGCCTTATACCCGCAATGATTCAACGCTTTAAGATGACCAAATAGTCCCCGATAATCGTGCCTGAAGAACTTATTGGTCAGGTTTTCACGCGATTAAATTACTAAAAGTGTATAGATTTGTACTTTGTAATAGTTTAGGAACGAATCCATAGAGAGCAATGATCAGAAAAAAAAAGTAATGAATCAAGCATGGACTAAGACGAAAAGAAAAAGTTGGTGGAGATGCTAAAATCGAAACCAAGGCAAACAAAAGCACGAAAAAAAAACGCTAAGAAAATGGTAATATAAGGGAATTCATTTCATCAAGATTGACTTTTATGTTGGGTAAACATTTAAGTACCATCTCGAACTCAAATCCCTAAGTTTGAACTAACCTACTTTGGTAGCACTAATTCATTATGTATTAGGATCCTAGATACTAACTTTCGTTGAGTTACGAATCCTAAACATGCATTCTAACAGGTTTGATAAGTTCACAAATTGCTTAAACATCAAATTTTGTTGGTCTAAGACAATTTTCTTATTTAAAATTCATTCAAACATTTCATCGAACACTTTCGGTGCGAGAAACAACCTAATATTAGAAATTAGTTGATCACACCAATTTCAACTTTAAGAACAATGTTAAAGGAAGATTCAGCTGATAATTCTCAATCTAACAACCTAACAATAATTGATTCCTGAAAACCGTTATGAGAACGCTAAACCCAACTAATGTAACTACTCACTAATGGAAATAAAGACAACACACACGATAAAATATAGAAAGACCTATTGTATTGAATCAAAAACAACGAGAAAAGCGTTCAAAATTCTTCTCAATCGAGTACGCTGTTGAATTTGTCTCCCTAGGGCTTTCAAAACTCAATATTTGCTCAAAATCTCAGAAAATAACATAATGGAAAGAAAAACACGAGTCTGGGTGTTAAAACATGTATTTGGGTCTTCATTTCCGATTCCTGTTCGATTCAAATTGGTGTGAGTTGTGACAAGGATTGCCCGATCCGTGAAAAGGATCGCCCAATCCGTGAAAAGGATCAGTCGATCCATGTCACTATTTCCACGTACATGAAATCTTAAACGACGCTCACTTTAAGCTCTCAAATGACATCCATATGCATTCTTTTCTGTGCAATCAAACCTAAAACTTGTAAAGACAATAAAGAACAAAAACGACTCCAAAAAGAACCAAAAGCGTATTAAATACCATTTTCTCGAATAAAACAAAAGTAAAAACCCGTAAAATATGAATATATCTGAACCCAATAGAGCTTATAAAAAAACTCAAAGTTGTTTGCTTAGAGACGATTGAATGTCCAGGAAAGTTCACATTCATTGCTCAATAAATAAATTAAAGATTGATGAATTATTTTGTGATACTAGAACTTATGTGAATGTCACATCTCTGACAATGGCTTAGAGACGATTGAATGTCCAGGAAAGTTCACATTCATTGCTCAATAAATAAATTAAAGATTGATGAATTAATTTGTGATACTAGAACTTATGTGAATGTCACATCTCTGACAATGGCTCACGACTTAGGGCTCTCCATTATCGACCATCTTGAGTCTCTATTGAGTTTGCCGATTTGTCCACTTCTACACCCTATGGACTTTTTCCCGATGTGATGCTTGAAGTTGGAGGGATTCACATTCCCACTTACTCTAAACTTGTTTCTACTAAAGGAGGGAAAACTAATCCGCTGCTCCTTGGCCCTCAATTCTTACCTACTGCATTCCCAACAAGAGGATTTCCTTAGCAAGGGTGAACAAGCAGGTATTCTACCCTTTTGTGAGCTTCATTTCCAATGCAAATGATATTATATTGGTGAAAGAGAAGGTTAATCTAGACCCTGTAGATATCCAGAAGAAGCAACAAGTCTCGAAGAAAGAGGCTCCACCCATTAAAATACCAGTTTCTGTAAAACCGGCGAAAACAGGTAAAAGAATAGACACTTATGCTATCTAAGTGCAAACTGGGCCACTCATGGAGGTGGATGAAGAGAAGGATGGGAACTACAAGTTCAAAAAATCTTTTGCTAAGGTCAAAATCAGAATCCACACTAGTTTTGACGTTAAGAATGATGAAATTGCCAAAAAGAAGCCCAAGAATACTTTAAGCTATTTCTGAAGACGATAGTGAGATATGAGGCAACTGGAGACACGCTTAATGATCTCAAATCTCTTTCCACGCCATCAGTTCCAGAGACTCAAAAAGCTAATGGAATCACACTTCCTTTAGTAGAATTGATGACGTCTAAAAAGTAAAAGGAGTCGAGCTAAAGACTCAAAAATAGCGCTTTGTTGGATGTAACCCACATGGCTTTTAATTTTGTTTTTAATTTTCTAAGACTTATTTAGATGTCTAATCTTTAGTTTTGATTTTGTAGGATTTCAAAAAAATAAGAAAAAAATCGGATTCAAAGACAACAACAAGTCTACTTGAAAGTTGTTTCCCCTAGGAGGCGACTGATTTTACTCTCGTCAGTGCCAAAAAGGGACCCCAACGGATGGGAAGGCCTATGTGCATTAAACTCAGTTTTTCAATTTTCGTGAGAAAGCGGATCAAATGCGTTCATATCATTTCCTACACCATTTCATACACTTATTTGAGACTGGAGAATGATGACAAAGCCGACCAATCAATTCAAGGCTTCAAATAAAAGCTCCTCGGGTAAAGTGATGATATCATGAAGGACCGAGAAGACACAAGTGAAAAAAGCCATCAATTGATCATACTGAATCATTTTGAAAAATTGATCGTAAATCTTGGCTAGCCGACAAAAGTATCAAAAGAGGTAAAATAAACCTCGAACTTCATTTTTATAACGTACACTATATGATAGGTGATATGCCCGAGCGAAAGCAACACTAGAATGGTGAAAATAAAAAGTAGTTCGGTGGAACAAGATTAATAGCAAATGGAGAATGGCGATTTCTAGTAGCCGCCAAGTTAATCAATTCAAACCATCGAAGATGCAAGAGTAAAGTGATCAATTTGAACAAAATAGCCTGGTTAGAATTTTAATTTTCCAAATTTTAATTTATGGCTAACGTTAAGAATATGTCGGCTAGCCAACGAACTTGGCTAAGCGAAGAGTGTCGTTTTAGATTAGAATCAAGTTGGTGGATTGGAAATTCACCAAGTACTCTCAGTGATCTGAGCAACATTCCAAGATCAACTTCGAACGAGTACTTAATCTAGTAAAAAAAAGTTTCAAGAATTCAGCAGCTTCTAAGTGTCCGTGTTTTTAAATCTTTCAGTGATGCGGTGTCAAGTTTCACCCAAAAAACACTACAGCTGCAAGTGAACAACATAGTTGTAGTACTTCAGGTTTTTGATCCCAGGAGGACTTCGATTGTACGTTACAAATCTAAGAGACTTAAGTTAAAACAGAAAATAAAAAGGTTTTTGTGAGTGTAAAAAGAAACAACAACAACTTAAAGTAAATAAAAGCATGTAAATTAATGGGAAAAAGCGTTAGGCGTATAGGACATTTGCAAAGAATCAAGCATCAATGAAACTGTAATGTTTAGTAATTAGAATTAAGAAATGTCCAGAACTCGAAAACACTAATTTAGATCCTCTCCACTTTCGAGATTTGGGATTGTATATTTAAATAACCAAGGGACTACGTCTTTTGGATGCTCTTGTAGAGATTAAACATGCATTGTACAGATTTAGGTTTCGATAAATTTACTTAGCCAAAGTAATCTACTTTCGAAGCCTCCTTATAACTTAGCTTGTCAAAGATTTAAGTTCAAGTGATTTGACAAGCTTATGGAATGAAAATCTACCTACGGACAGACAACCAAGTGGTAATAAGAATCCCTCCTACTTCACTAGACAAAGACAATATGAATAGCTAATCAAACACAAGCAACTAATGAAGACAAGATCTCTTTGTGAAGCCTAAAAACCTAACAAATGGATTACTCAGACACGGAGCACGAAACACAACAAGTAATCATGGAAGAAATCATCATAAATAAGATTAAGAAATTATAAATCTTCTCTATAACAAAATATGGAAATAATCTCTCCAACACTTAGAAACTTGAAGAATAATGAAATGATCTTTAAAAGCTTTTGACGGCTCTATGCTCTCTGTAAAATTCATGGCTCTCCCTATTCTAACGTCTAAAAGAAAGTAGTTATAATGTTAGGTATTCTTAGGTCGTCCTTGGTTAAGTCGGTTTTGATGAAATCGAAATAGTTTAAGCAAACAGAAAGATATGATATAAAATCTGATTTTGACCACAAAATTTATCCATGACCGGTCTAGGAAAACAATGGATACTCTTCCCGTGTTGAGAATCACGTCACCCGGTCATAACAAGTCAACTGTTCAACTTGCTTCATTTTCGAGACAGACAGATAGACATGTCTTCGCTTAAACGGTTGTAACGTCTTGGTCCCAGCTCCAAATGACTTCAAACCACTTGCATTTGAAAGCTAACTAAAAATTTTATATTCTGACCTAATTACAATTTAATCTAATGAAGGCAAGACCTTCTTTCAAGAAGATCTTTCTGATAATGAGAATCTATCCAGATTGATAAAATTCAAAACTCAAGTGTTTGAGCTTCTGTCTGCTTGATCTGCCTATGAAACTTACTTGGAAATATGAACGAGACCTAATTACCATTTTTATCCATCATTTTTGATGATTAGACATGATTAGTTACTAAAATCACAAGTACGAAAAAGCTACCTCTAGAGGTCGAAAAAACGTTAAAACTGCAAATAAATAAGTAAAAATAAAAAAAACGATAAAATATTAGTGTTCTCACTCAGCCTTCCACCATCAAGAAAGGCTCCCAAAAAACTTCTCGACCAATCTTAAATCAAAATGCCTGTTGGGATTGTGAAAAAGGCTGAGTAAAAACACAGACTGGTCGAGAACATGTCCCCACAGGCTGACAAAGGGCAACTGATCGACATGTGCCAAAGGAGTAATCATGGTCGGTGGAATTGGCCTCCTGTCTCAACCAGCTCCCAACGATTGACGTAGTTTCCACCACCAGTTTGAGCAAAATCAGGCCACATGGCCGGTGAGAATGGCCCTTGTGCATTCGCCTATGTGTTGCTTCAATCGATTGATGTAAACTCCAGTTCCTGTTCTTGCCAAATGAAGTGTTGTGGCCGATGGCTAAAGTAAGTGTCTCAAAATATAGTTTTTAAAATTGTTTCTAAATTGTTTTAACAAAAACTATACCAATCTTCAATTTTTTTAGAACAAAATTCAAAATTTTGGGAAGGAAAACAAGTGTTTGGCTTTTCTTTTTGTAAATTTAGATGCAAAACTCTCAAAACTTTAGTTCTTTCCTTTGAAAAGTTTTATAACCCTAAAGAACAAAAATATCAAAATTTTGAGTTTTTGTTCATTTGCTAAACTTGGAGTTATATCCTAAGGAGAATTTCGTTGCTTTCATTGTTTCTTCGTTCCAACATCAAGTTATGCTCTCTAAACTGTAATTTTCTCAAACTTACAAGTTTTAAAATTTCATGAATTTCTTATATTTAAGCTTGTTTTAACATTATTCTTAGTGATTTCTTTTAGAAAAATTTGTTGGAAATATGGATTTACATTTATAACTAGTTATTTAGTTGGTTCCACTATATTTTGAAACTTTGGAACTCGTAAAAAAAAAATTTACGAAAATTGGCTAAATGTGCTTTTTTTAATGCCATTTCTTTATGTATAATTTGGATATGCTAGTTATTTTTCATCATTAGAACATAAAATTGAAATTTTTGGGTATGATTTTTGGCTATACATGTTCTATCCAAAAATTGCTTCAATATTTAGAGAAACAAATGTTTTTGCTTATTTGATTCTTTTTACTTGTTTCTTATATCATTGTGATGTCTAGTTGCTATTTCAAATTGTTATTTACGACGTCTATTGATCTCTTTTCATTTTCAAGAGACTTATTAGCTCTATGAGGTCTTGTTTTTGTAGGATATTCCATAACGGAGATTGATGAGAATGTTAGAAAATCTTCAAGGGTAGCTATCCGAAAGGAGTACGCTTTGAAGATTAAAGAACCGAACAATTCCTTAAACAAAGGAAAATCCTAGAAATCTTCGACGACAAATTCAAAAGGGATTCAAAGAAGACCACAAAGGAGCATGGAAATGAAGTAGCAATGGAGAGTAATGCCACTTTGAGTGATTATTCGGAAGAGAATGGAGAGGAGATTCAAGTGGAAGAGATGTAATTCATTCGGGTGTCTCAAGTGTTTAATGATGTGTCAATTCCACCACCTCCTAATAAGAAAAGAAAATCAAGAGTTAAAGGACTCAAGCTCACGATGATCATACCTCTTGGACCAAGTAGAAGAGTTGCTGGATTCAGCATGGATACAAAGAATGACTATGTGATGGCCATTCCTAAAATTTAGAATCAAGGGCCACTGAATTTAGAATTCTCTACTCTTGATACCTTGAGATTAAGAAGAGACATCAATTACTTTTTAGATTCTTTGAAGTTAAGAGCTTTCACGGAGAAACCTTTCCCAATTTATGAGGATCTTTCCAAGAAATTACTTAGTACGATTGAGCTTTCTTACCCGCAGGAGAAGACGGTCAAACAATAGCTAAGATCACACCTCCGACGATTCATTTTATGCATAGGATTTTGTCACAATGAGCATTAGGCAAGACATAGAAGAGTTTTGTACTTAGAGATGAGTTCATCATTTGTGATTGCCCCTCAAAAACCCAGCTATTGAGCTCTCATTGCTAAGAGGATTATTGAACTTAAACATGAGTTTGCTAAGGAGATGAGGGATAACAATAAAAGTTCTCTTTTTGGAGAGATTATCACTGCCATCTTTAGCATCAGAGGAGTGGACATCCATTCTAAAACAATCATAGAGAGTTGAAGATCACTGAATCTTGCACGACTTGGGAGAACTTGATTTCTTGCAGGATGACTTGAGTGTACTGAGTCTTTTGTATACCAATTCATACCTTCTTTTGACATTGAGTCACCTTGTGTACATCTCTGCAGGACGTATGTACTCTTTTCGACCTCCTTCTCAGACTTTCAGTAGATCTTCATAGTGTCCATTTCTTTGTTTGAGGGACTACCATTGTGCCACGTAAGGCTGGTGTTTGTGAAGGATGTTAACTTCCTTGAACCATGACTCATGCTTATTCAAAATATGTTCCACGAATAGAGTCTTTAAAGGATCTTCATACTGCACTAGCTGAGGATAAAGTGAGGAGAGCTCTTTTAGAGAGGATGATGAGCAGAGTTGTTCGTGTTCTGAGACCTACTATGCCATGAGTTTTTAGAGGGACTCGCAAAGAGAGAGAGAGAGAGAGAGAGAGAGAGAGAGAGAGAGAGAGAGATCAGCCAGCAACTGAGGGAGACTTAGAGAGTTTCTCTCTAGTTTGAGACTTTGGGTAGGACATTTGATGTGGTGTCAAGTTTCACCCAAAACAAGACACTACAGCTGCAAGTGTACAACATAGTTGTAGTACTTGAAATATCGATCCCACGAGGATTTAGATCGTATGTTACGAATTTTGTAAATGACTTAAGCTAAAATAGAAAATAAAAGAGGTTTGTTTGAGTGAAAAAAGAAAAAAGCAGCAAATGGGTTGCAAATCAATAACGAAAAGCATTAAGCATTCAGGAAATTCGCAGAGAATCATCTATCAGAGAAATTGTAACGTCTAGGGATTAGAATTTAAGCAACATCTAAAACTTGAAAACACTAATATAGATCCTCTCCACTTTCGAGGAATGTGATTCTATGCCTAATCAACCAATGAACTCAACTTTCGCTCGGTCTTCACAGAAGTTAAACATGCATTATATCGATACAAATTTCGATAAGTTCACTGAGCCAAGATAGTATACTTTTGAAGCCTCCGGGCAACTCAGCTTGTCAAAGATTAGTTTCAGGTGGTTTATTAAACTTTTGGAATGTAAATCTACCTATGATCAGATTACTAAATGCGTGGTAAAGAATTCATGAAGTACAATCAACCGAGACAAAGTCAATATGAATCCCTGAACAAACACTTTGTAATGATGTTAAAAAAAAAAAAAGAACAAACACTTTGTAATATATTGTGACATGATCTCCTTGAAAAACCTTATAACCTAATGAGTGAATTATTCAGACATAAAGCACGAAAGAAAACAATATTTAATCAATGAATTCATCATAAATTAAGAGTAGAGTTTAGAAATCTCTTTAACGAAGTACATATTGAATCTCTCCACAAGAACTCTCAAGAACAAAGAACAAAGAAAATTCTGAAAAGCTTGTGACGGTTATGCTAAAAAACGTAGTTCTCTCTCTCTATCGATAAAGGTTGAAACCAAGTATTTATAATGTTAGGTCTTTCTTAGATCGTCATTGGTTATGTCGGTCTTGACGGAATTTAAATCAGTTAAGCGAACAAAAAATTACAAAGTAAAATCTCTCTCTAGTCTTGAAATATCATTCCCACCGGCGTGTTCCAAAAATTGACTCCAAATTGATGGAAAACAACACGGCACGCGAAGGGACATGGCCTTAATTCTCCACTTGCTTCATTTCCGAGACATACATACATGTCTCAACTTAAACGCTTATAACTTCTTGGTCCCAACTTCAAATCGCTTCAAACCACTAGAATTTGAAAGCTAACTCAAAATTATATCTTCAGACCAATATTCAGCTCAATCTTTTGAAGGCAATGCCTCTTTTCAAGGCAATATTTTTGAAACTGAAAATCTGTCCAGATTGATAATATGTGAAACTCAACCATTTGAGCTCCAATCTTCTTGATCCAACTATGAAACATACTTAGTAAAATGAATAAGTTCCAATCAACACGTTTATCCATCCTTTTTAATGATATAACATGTTTAGTCCCTAAAATCACAAATACGAGAAAACTATCTTTAAAGGTCGAACAAGCGTTAAAAGCTGCAAATAAATAAGTAAAAATCCAAATAAAAATAGTGAAGTAATAGTGTTATCAACATTGCTAAGACATTCGACACTACACCGAGCAACCTTTTGGCACACCTAGGAGACAACCCCACTGATTCTCAAACGTCGGATCCATATACTGTTTTGACCAGCCATACACCAGAGAATTCACAATCAAAATTTTGAGTCTACTACGAGGTGTCACTATTCAAGTTTCTATCTTTTTCATTTTCCTTTTATATTTCTTTTTTATTTTATTGAGTTTGATATCCCTATTGTAGATTGCTTTTGCACCGAGACGGTGCAAGGTAAGTCCTGGGGAATTTATCCGTTACTAACGTCGTTTTCTTTTTCTTATTGACTTTTTTTTTATTTTGATTGACTCATTTTGATGTTTTTACTAAATCAAAATATGTTGGAAATTTTATATATCTGCTGGAATATTTTGATTTGTGCTAACTTTCGTTTTGCTTCCATAGTAGTTATTGACTGAAGATTTTATTGAACGGGAAACTTTTAGTGGATCGATTTACCAGGACGTCCATATCCCTTTATGATTCAGACTTTCGATGTTGGCTCGACCTTAAATTGTATTTATTTTCTCATCTTGGGGCTTGATATAATTTGGATACACTTCTCCTTCAGGCCTGACACTAAAAATTCCCAACGAGTAATTCCCTTATACTATTTCTTTCATTTAGAATGGATTTAAGGTTCGATGGAATGAGAAAAGGGGCATTTGTTGAAATTTTTGAAGCCTTAGCCTCATGGAGACTTATTCTACTTGTGCTTAAGTTTATAAAGAAAAAAGAGATCGATATAAAAATAAAATGATACCCTAGAAAAGAAGGGAGAAAATCGATTCTCAGGAGCTGATAGAAAAAAATTAAATGATACCTGATAGCTCAGATTTTCACCCGAAATAACANGATCGAATCCACAGAGACCAAAGAGTAGCACGAAGAATCAAAATCAAACAACGGGCTAAGGCTAAAAAGATGTCTTTTGAGAGATGCAAATGTTGAAATTAAAGAGAGCAAATAAAACACAGCAAGCAACAAGGTTGTAAACAATTAAGAAAAGTGTTGGGCATCGGGTATTCTCAGGGAAA
>OVAN01008926.1:0-17572 GCA_900406275.1 Anastatica hierochuntica | reverse complement strand
AATAAAATACATACACAAACCCGCGCGTAGCGCGGACCTTCCCCTAGTATATAAAATAGTTAATATAATAACGTTTTTAATATGCTTTTTTGGTAAAAGTTTAGTTGATTTGTTAAGTTGTTGTCTGTTGTGAAGAGAAACGTCATGACATACGAGTACATAAACTGCATTGAGCAAATAACCAATCCATGACGGACGGCTATGAGCCTAAGTGTGACCGTCTGTGTGACTCCGAGCAGCATGTTCGAAAAACATATACAATGCGGCGGTTAGTACTGTCCTAACCATATGAGCGGCCAACGTATATCCGCCGCCTAAATCTCTCACATGTTCTCTGACTCCGTCGCATGGGATTCCACCGGTGCCTGCGACTCCTTTGCCTAAATCCGCTGCTGCCTAGGACTCCACCAGCGCATGCGACTTCTTCGCCTGGGACTCCACCGTTGCATGCGACTCTTTGGTCTTGGACTCCACCGCTGCCTATGACGTCCTTTCTCTCACGGTTTTTCACGATCTCTCTTTTCTAAATAATCAACTCTAGTCCAAACTCATCTTCTATGGCAAGAGAGTTGCCATAATAAAATGAACATTAAGCTTTTTTTTGTTAAAGGGTTTTCTATATAGATTTTAATAAAATAATACAAGCCCAACCGGTCCAAGAGGCAGAGGAGGAAGCTTAAGTGAAAATACATAGGAAATGTCAGAAGAAATATGAAACTAAGTTAGAAAGGAACCAAAAAACTTGAACCAGTAATTAAAACCAAACCGAAAAGGTAGTTGGGGAAGTCAATACCATCTTAATCGACCCCGTAAATCAAACAGTGTCGAAGATCTTTGCAGGAACAGTTTAGGGTTCCTCCATGCGTGGAGAGTGTGGAGAAAAATCAGGAACGAGATAGCCAAAGCTGAAGCATCCCTGAAGCTCTTCGGTCATTTGAGTCTCTATAACTAGCAATACAAAACCTAATCAAGTGGTCCAGCTCCTTGAAGATCTGTTCAGAAGACTTGAAAACCCCGCGATGAAGCCTGCTATTACGCTCTTGCCAGATGAGATAGATGCAGGCTTGCCAAGACAACAATAGGAGACGTCTCATGTTTTCCCCCAATTGCAGATTCGATAAGGCTTCTATTGTGGTGTCCCAATCTGAGTCTGGGAAAAGTCGCACCTTTGACATGCCTTAGACTAGATTTCCCAACCGAAATAGCAGAGGAAGAAGAGGTGATTCCTTGATTCTGAGTGGGATACACAGAATAGGCATGATTCAACAGTCTGCAGACCCCAGGTACAGAGCCTTTCTCTGGTTGGATTTCGGTTTAGGATAAACAACCATGCTCTCAGTTTGTGCTTAGGTATTCCACCTTTTATCCAGATGATTTTGTGCCAGGGAACACAGGGAACTTCGTCTCTGATAGCAGTAACTGGCGAGGATAGGGAGCTACTATCTCGAATCTTATCATTTATCCACCAGACCAAAGCATCCTCATGATTAGATAGGTGGATAGAGGATAAGAAGGAGAAGATGAGTACTTGTTTTTCCGATCTAGCATGAGGTAAAAACCACGATCCATTTCTCCATAGGGATGCTAAAGTTGCATTCTTGTGAATTCTCATTCTCTGATTCCTTTCTGATGATAAGTACTCTGATAGTCTGCCATATGGGGACCAATTGTCTATCCAGAAACGACAGGAGTTTCCATTTTTTACCTTAATCTTTATCCAAGGATAAACCACATCTCTCTCTTTAATGATTTTATTTGCCAGCCACGAGAACTTTTGCTTCGGATTGACAGCCCAGTAATTAGTCAAGGAGCCTCCTAGAACGACCTTTCTGAACCAGGCTACCCAAACCGAACCTTCTTTGAAGAAGATTAACCAGACCAGACGCATAATACAATCTTTATTCCAGAGTAGTAAGTTCCTAACTCCTAATCTTCACTCTTCTTTTGGCCTTGTTACTTTGTCCCAAGCCACCTTAGCTTATGTATGATCTGATGTATTACCCTTCCACAGAAAGAAGCCAGAAATTGAGTTTAGTTGGTTTATACATTTCTTTGGCAGGATAAAAGCTGAGCACCAGAAACCAGTAATGCCAGAGATTACAGAGTTGAGCAGTTGTAGCCTTCCAGCGAAAGATAATTTCCTAGATGACCAGCCATCTAGCCGAGACTTTACTTTATGGAGCAATGGAGCACAATCTGACAAGGAGAGTTTCTTGATACCCAGAGGTAATCCTAGGTACTTGATGTGCAAATTAGCATGACTGATGTTTGTCTCTGATTTGATAGCATCAATTACTCCCTCTAGAATGCAAGACGCGAAGAAAGAGGTTTTAGGAGGGCTGACTGCTAGACCAGAGACATCTTCAAATTCTTTCAGGATGGCAATGATATTTTTTACTGAGTCAACTGTGCCATCAGTGAAGATGAGGAGGTCATCTGCGAAACATAGGTGGGTGAGCTTTGAATCCTTACAACCTTGATGGTAACCAAACTTTCCTGTTTCAGCCCCTCTGTTTAGCATCAGTGATAGATAATTCATTTCTAAAACAAAAAGATAGGGGGACAAAGGGTCTCCTTGCCTTATGCCTCTCTTTCCTCGGAAAAAACCCATGTAAACATCCATTAAATCCAATCGAGAATGAAGCAGTAGTTATGCAAGCCTTTAGCCACAATATATATCTTTCAGGAATTTCAATTCCCTGGAGGCAATTTAGGATAAAATCCCACCTGAGAGTGTCAAATGCCTTAGCAATATCAATTTTTATAGTAAGCCTTCCAATACCTCTTTGTCTATGGTAGCCATGAGTTAGCTCACTAGCCAGAAGGACATTTTCCATTAGGAGCCTGCCACTAACAAAAGCTGTCTGGTTTTTTTCTACAAAAACAGGCAGAAGAGGCTTGATTTTGGTCACTAAAAGGAGAGAGATGATCTTATACAGTGTATTGCAATATGAGATCAGTCGATTGTCAGTGATTTGAGAGGCACCTGAGTGCTTGGGAACCAAAGACAAGATGGTGGAGTTGGTTGCTGTTGGCATGAAACAAGTTTGAAAGAATTCTTTGACCCCATTAAGTATATCCTGTCCCAATATTAACTAGGAAGACTTGAAAAATGCAGAAGAAAACCCATCCGGGCCTGGAGCCTTGTTCTGATTAATTTTCCTTAATGTTTTTTCAATTTCTGTATCAGATGGAAGCTTTAGCATTGACTCCTGTAGAGATTGGGGACATCTGAAAGTGTTGAGGCTTTGGAACCAGCTGATGTGGCAGTTCAGAAGGGGGAGAAAGGCTGGGTTGAGGAGAGAGGAGAAGTGGGAGACTGCATGGTTGCTAATTTCCTCCGGATTTGTGATCTGAACACCAGATGGCAGCAAAAGAGATCTGATGGCATTGAGGGAGTTTCTCACTTGTGTGACCCTGTGAAAGTAAGTGTTGTTTTGGTCACCTTCCTTTAGCCATTTTATTCTAGATCTTTGCTTGAAATAGCTTTCTTCAATGCTTTGTAGGAACTCCAATTTTTCATGCAGTGTTTTTTCCAGCATATATAGATGAGTTGAAGGTTGATGTAATGCTTGAACCTGCACATTTTGAAATAACTTGTTAGCTTCAATAACCCTCTTTTGTATCTGACTAAAGTTCTCTCTATTTAGTGATTTTAAAGGCTTCTTGAGAAGTTTTAATCTAGCAGAAACAGAGGATAAACTTGGTTGTGAGGAAAATATGTTTCTAGAGTTGATCCAAGCTTCTTCCATCAACGGTATAAAGTCTGGGTGATTCGAAAGGAAATTGAAGAATTTAAATGGTTTGGTGCCATGGCAGGGAAGAGGTTGAGCAAGGTCAAGGATACAGGGAGAATGATCAGAGAAGGTTGGAGCAAGGAAGTTGGCTTGGCTATTTAGGAAGGTGGTTAACCATTGGTGATTAACAAGTAGACGGTCCAGCTTTTTAGCAATTGGGTTCGCGGGCTGCTTATTAGACCAGGTATAGTGAGGCCCCTGATGCTTGAGATCAAAAACCTCTAATTGATGCATTGAGTCACGCAAGTACATCATATCAGAGGACAGGTGGGTGGAAGGATGGTGAGAATGCTCCATAGGGCTAATGGTTTGGTTAAAATCACCACATAGCATCCAAGGAAGGTTTTGCAGTTTTAGGTTTTGATGACATGTGATCAGATCACACCATAAACCAGTACGCTCACTAGGAAGATTTGAGGCGTAAATTGTTGTGAAGAAGAACCTTTGCATTCCCTGAATGTCGACTTGATAGGTGATTGATTGACTTGTCTGATGAAGGAGGTGGATTTGGGCTGGGGACTTCCAGATGATAACTATCTGAGCATCATCGACAGAGAGGTGGTTTGAAACAAAATTCCAACCTCTACAGGATTGGTTTAAAATTTGGTTCAGGTTTACTTCCTTTATATCAGTTTCTAACATGGCTCCAAAAAGAGGCTTATGTATAGATAACCATGTTGCAAATGCTTTTTGCTTGCCCAGGTCATTGAAGCCCCGGACATTCCAAAAAAAGGACTTGGTACTCATTAGATGGGGGTAGAGGTCACTCCCTTTGAGGGGAGAGAATCCATTATAGGAGTAGATGGAGGGGATGAGGGATCAATTGCCATGGAAGAGATCTCAGGAAAGAGATCGATGGTTTCTGATGGAAGAGAAGGTAAAGGGTATGGGGAGGTCAATTTCGTCGATAAGGATGATAAACCAGAAGTGGATGGGAGAGGAGGTAAAGAGAGTGGGGTAAAAACATTGGTTAAAGTGTTCTGGTTTATAGAGGTAGTAGAAGGTTTTTTGGTGGTTTTTTATGGTTGGAGGATCTTTTTTTGGAAATACATAGTCACTGTTTTGGTTTTGGTGAAGGGGTGGAGAGGTGGAGGATACAGACAAGGTAGCTGGGGGGTTTGGAACAGATACAAGGAGACTTTGGTCAACTACTGAGGCTGGCTGAGAGGGAATGGTGGTAGATGGGAGTTGAGGTAGGGCTGGAGAGGATTAGGGTAGGACAGGAGAAGATTGGGGTGGGACAGGGTGGGGAGGATAAATTGTATGGGGTTGAACAGAGTTTGAGGAAGAGGTCTTCTTGGGAACCCACATTGTTTTTGTGTTGGGGCAAAATGTTGCACCATGGCCAGTTTTCTTACAGAGGTTGCAGGAATGAGGGATCCAGGGATACTCCACAACAAGCTTTGTAACCATACCATTCTGCCTTTCAAATTCTATTTCCTTCGGCAGAGGCTTTGAGTGGTTTACTTCAACCTTCACATGTACTATCGAGGGGTCAACCAGGTTCAAGGTGAAGTCATCAGTCTCCACAGGTTCTCCTATTAGTCCAACTAGGAAGTTTAAACCTTTTGGATGCACAAGGTCCAAAGGAACATCCTTTATATGAGCCTATAGTGAAACTTTCTCCATCTGCAATGAGGCATTGTAATCTGAACCCCATGGGAAGACATAAAACATAGCTTCTCCAATGTGCCAAGCCTTCTTTTCTAGAACCTTCGTGCGGATGAAGTCATTTGGTATTTTGATTAGAATTGAACCTCTATTGGGATTAACATGAATCTCTAGTTTAGTACCTTTGCCCCACATGTGATTCAAGATACTTTTGATTTGCCCAATTGGTGGAGTCTTACAGAGGAACTACCCAACTATAAAGCATTTGAGGACCGAGGCACCATCAAGGAATACCGAATCCGGTATTAGAACTCTGGTTATACCTTTAGGAGACACAGATATGGGGGCTACTCTTTTAAGGGATTTGTCTAAGGATCTCCTTACTGTATCCGCCCAAGTCTGAGATTGAAGGGATGGGGCATTTTTGGGCTGAGGATTTGGGATAGACTGTGAGGTTTCAGGTGGAATGGAGGTGCAAGGGGAGACTTGCGGGATGAGGGAAGGCTAAGGGGGGTATAGGGAGAGAGAAGGGAGGATGGGTGGGCAGGGGGAAAAAGAGGATGAGGGAGAGGTTCCAAGAAGGCCGGGAAAGGGATTGAAACCAAAAGAGGTAGAAACCAAAGGGGCTGAGTGCAGAGGGGCATTTTTAGTAGCTAGGGATGATGAAGCCTCATATTTAGAGGGAGGAGACAGCCTCGGATATGGAGCAGTTACTGTAGCTAGGGTTTTGGACTTGGAAATCAGCAAGGAGGATTTGTAGTTTGCTGCAAAAACTGCAATAGGCTGAGAGAGAGGAACATCAGGTGTGGAGGGGAGGGCTTTCAAAGCCAGTACAACGTTATCACCTACCAAGTGGGTAGGAGAGGATTTGGGGGAAGAGGAGGAAGGAGGAGAAACAGAGGAGCAGGGAGGGGAAGCGGGAGCGGGGAGAGGGGGAAAATCGGCAAGGTAGGGAGGGTCAGGAGGTGGGTCTGGTGGATGGGGCGGCGGATGATCGACACCGGAAACACTTTTCTCAGGAAACCAGCAGTTCACCGTAGCCATTATTGTCAATTTTAATGAACATTAAGCTTAGAGGGAAACAAAAATACCTAGCTGCTACGAGAACAAGATGTAAAATTCATAATTCTAATCCACTAACATACCCACTTTTGTAGAAATTTAGTATTTTAGATTCATGATCGATATATTGATTTTGTTTATCATAATTTTTTGGCCCATTATTTAAATGAATCCAAAGATGCTTTGAAGTTTTTCCTTGCGAGTGATGTTAATCAACTTGTCTAATGTTTTCGCAAGATAACTCCATTTGTCTTTAGCATGGTCTCCTACAAATCTTCGAGAGTCTAAACTTAAAAATTGAATCCAAGATCATTGAAGAATTTAGGGTTTTTAGTGAAAAACCCCTAAAAAAAATATCAATCGTAAAAAACTCCTCAATTATAGATTTAACGAAAAAACCTCTCAATGTTAATTCCAATAATATTTTAAACCTTCCGTTAACTTTGTCGTAAAAAAAACCCGTTATATCAAAACACTGCGTTTTAACTAGCACAAAATGACGTCGTTTTTAGCTTATATGTGTAAACTAATTAGGTTTTTAATGAAAAAACCCTTCAAAAAATATCAATCACGAAAAAACTCCTCAACTAAAGATTTAACGAAAAATTCCCTCAATGTTAACTCTGTTAATATTTTAAACCCACCGTCAGCTTTGTCGTCAAAAAATTTAAAGGAACCTTTATATCAAAACGATGCGGTTTAACTAGTACAAAACGACGTCGTTTTTAGCTTATATGCGTAAACTAATTAATTTTAAAAAACAGAAAAAATGAACACAACACTCGAACCCGTGACCCTTATAACTAAGCTAATGCTTACCAACAGCGTTGGCTGTCACTCATTGAAAGTATAAGCCGAGACAATAAATATAAATATTTTTTAAAATCATTTCATCAAAAAACCTATACAATTAACAAGTTTATTATTTGGTGTTTCATGATCTTTAACTCATTTCCATCGAGTGTTGTGTTCATTTTACAATAAGTTATACAATAAGCAAGTCGCGGGTTCGAGCGTTCTGTTCATTTTTTCTGTTTTTTAAATTAATTAGTTTACACATATAAACTAAAAACGACGTTGTTTTGTACTATTTAAAACGCAACGTTTTGATATAAAGGTTCCATTTAATTTTTTGACGACAAAGTTGATGGAGGGTTTAAAATATTAACGGAGTTAACATTGAGGGATTTTTTCGTTAAACTAGGGGACTCTCCGCGCTACGCGCGAGTTTTATGTTATAGATTTTGTTTATGTTGTTAAAGTTGTCATTGGACCTTCCATTCTTAGGACAAAAAGTATTGCTCTTCGCACATAAAGAGTTCTAAATTAAATTAATATATAAAAATAATTTAATAAAATATTACTTAGCGAGAATTATCGATGTTATTTTGCTTCTAAATTTCTACCAAGTACAATAATCCCGGCAATTCTATGTTTGAAATATTTGAAAGAGAATGAATTTACAACGTTCTTTTTAAATATAACCTAAAAATATTTGGCAACACACTCAGCTATATGTATTACGTATTTATATACAATTTTTCTCTTTTTATATCTACTTAGAATTTTATATTCTTCTCTTTGAATACATCTTTATATTTAAAATGCATTATTAGTAGAATATTATATGAAATCAAAGTTTCTAATTTGTAGTTTTATAAAAATACATTTTACAATACTTATCTTGTTATCACAAACTTGTATCTTTTCTATAAAACGTCTTTTCGTGGAATAACCTTAAAAGTTTTTTTTAACTCTCTCTCACCTTGATGGTAAATTTACTTAACAATCTATATTTTAACTATAATCACTAATATATAATATTAGCATGTTCGACAACATAACCACCTTTAAAATAATCTTTATTTTAGTTTTTTGAATACAATTTATTCTTGAAATATAATTCAATGTATAAAATTAAAACATATCAATAATATCATAATTTGTTGTAAAAAATCTCATATATGCAAACTATCTTTAAGTCTTATAGTAATATATATGGGATAAATTATTTTTATAATATTTATTTTAGTCAACTTTACTTTGTGGTGACGACACAAGCTATGTAGAAATCTCTATATGTTTAAGTCTTCAAGTTTAGAAGATGTTGTTGTGTTTGTTTCCAAAAATATTGTAGATCATATGATTAGCACCATTAGTATGCTACGCGAAAGACTTTGAAAATATATGGATGCCAGAGAAATTATCAATAATAGATAACAAATAGCATGTTAAGTCTTTGTGAGGTCATATTCCATCAACAAAAGGCATATGGAGTTGCTTCCTAAAATGAACTTGGCAGTTGTATGAGTAAGAATTATTATTTCTTTGCACAAACTGAATAAGTATAAAAGATCATCCAAAGTTTACCAATGGTCTTCTTACCTCATCTTAGAACAAAAACATTTTCCCTTGTGATTGCAAAACAGAAACTTAGAATTATGAGATAGTAGGTCATCTTAGACAGATATATTAAGGCAAATAATAAAGAAATGAATTACAATCTACAATGAGAATTACTTTCTCTTATATACATAACAAAAGCATATGCAATAAGTTTTGTTTCTTCACCAATTTTTGCAGTGTTTAAACTGAAAGATGGCTAAAGATGGTTAATAACTCCCGCACGTATGAACATGGTCTTCCCGAGAACTCAGTTAGAATAATCTGCATTTTAGTGAAAAGAAAAGTGGTTTATGATTTCAGTCAATATATGCTAACTAACCTCGTGAAGATTGTCATGTTGTAATGTGTTATTAGTATTACTACACCTTCAAAGAAGACATCTCAGAAGCATACATAACAAAACATTTTATCTATTTCCTGTTAAGACAAACATCTTCCAAAAGTTTTCTTTGTCAGACTTTTTGTTTTTTCTGATCAAAACAAAGAAAAGTGCATCATAGCCACAAAAATTGTTTGACTTTCACTAACAAAAGCTTTTAAGTAACACCATCTATGTATTTTCTCTAAGCTTTCATTGCAGACTCTTTAGAAAATTCAACATAGCAACAATTTCATATGTAATTAAAAGAAATCTGTTGGCAATAGCTAAACATTTTATTAATCCGAGAGGATTTTGTATCAGATTTCCTTTTTAAAATAAACTCCAAATTAATCTAAGAGGACATTATAATCACTGACATGCTCCATGTGATTGGTTGGCTTCATAAACACAGAAGACGACTACAAAAAAAAAACTTCAAATGAATTTGCTAATTCCATGTACGTGAATGGCAGCAAATACAGTTGTCTTTGATAATAATCAAATTTGGACCAAATCTAATGAGATGCAAAAAACATTTTAAATATCTAGAACTTCCATGAGGTACAACCATGAGTTTACCTTCATAGGAGGTTTCTCGTGACTGGCTTCCATCCGACCCATAAACTAACGTGAGAAGTTTCCTCGCACATCTTCTGTTGACTTCACTGTTGTTCCACCACTGATTGACTTGTGCTATGATGCCTGATTAGAGGTAGGTACACATAGTCTCGTCGGTGTTTTACTAAACACGCAGATAGTGGAAGGTTAGTTTGTTAGTATATTCTTTGTCTCTAGATTTGAATTTTCTTGTGTTTTGATCATTACCAGATCGACTTAACTCAACTGGTTGTCTAATGGCTCAATAAGAGATGGCTACAAAAACCAAAATCATACTCATTGATAATCACATTCATATGTAAGCGACTGAGAGTGAGATCTCTAAAACTTACAGCTCTTGGTTCAAATGAGACACGATTTGAATTTTTATCTTTGAACGTTCCACTCAGTGTTCTCTACACATTAAAAGAAGAAGAACAAGAATAAGAAGAGTTCAATAACTACAGAGGAAAGTGATTCCTAAAAAGTGTGACCAGTGAACTATGATTCACCAAATCTTATCCAGAATCCTAAACCTAAAGGGCATGAATCCGAAGAAATCACCAGAAACATTAGTGGATAATGATCAGAAGTTAATATTGCAAAGAATCAAAAGAGAGAGTTTACATGATTTTTGGAGATGGATCGCTCAGGAGGAGTGAGAGAGATTGGATCAGGGTGGAAGCTGCCTCGATTCATGTCTGATTTGGAGATCAAATCTAAACGAAACACGGTAACATATAGACACGACAAAGTTAGATATGATCTGAAAAGGACTGAGGTTAGGGGAATGACGAACACTGGACATCGTGTAGCTCATGATTTTGAAGAAGAAGAAGAAGAATTCGAAGACCAAATCAGTCATCGACTTCACCTTGACTTAACTTCTCTTTCAATTTTCTTAAATCAAAATAATTTCCTTTTGCATTTGTAAGAGTTGAAACGTATTGAAAGGAAAGGGGAACGATTCTCAAACTTAGAAGATGGAAGGCTTAGAAGGCTGAGTTGGTTTACGTGGCAGTCTCTAAGAGAATTGAGAAATTGGTGAGGTGGACATGCTAGGAGGCTAGAAATAGCTTCTTTTAATTAGTTAGATTAGATCTTTAACTGAGAGATTTTTTCACGATTGATATTTTTTTTGAGGGGATTTTTCACTAAAAATCTAATTAGTTTACACATATAAACTAAAAACGACGTCATTTTGTACTAGTTAAAACGCAGCGTTTTGATAAAACGGTTCCGTTTGATTTTTTTGATGATAAAGTTGACAGAGGGTTTAAAATATTAACGGAGTTAACATTGAGGAGTTTTTTCGTTAAATCTTTAATTGAGGGGTTTTTTCACGAATGATATTTTTTTGAGGATTTTTTTCACTAAAAACCCAAGAATTTAAGTTACTTTTCTAAAAAAATTAAAAATTCACAATCCAAGATTATTATTGAAAATCAGAAGAAAAAATCTAAAAGAGAGTCGACATATCGCACAAAAAAACACATGTATTAACCAACATTCAAATCGATTCGCAATTGGCTAACACAAAGAGCTAGAAACTCAAAATTCTTCATGCTCACGACATCATCATTGTTGAGAACAAAAGAAATAATGTTGTAATCATTGATTGTTTTGTTCTTCGAAGAGCTTGGATACAAATTCACGATAAATTTTTTTTCCAATGCTTATCAACAAACATAATGATGATGAAGTTTAATATGTTTGGCATATTCACCAAGGACATGATTTGCCTCATTAAGCTCTGGTCCAAAAATGTACATGTACTCGATATGTATTGATTTTAAGGATTATATTAAAAGACAATTTTAACTCTGGTGGAGAATCGATTATGGGGACTAATTTGTTTGTCCTTGAAGAATAGTTAGACCCGAATTCCAAGACAATAGAGGTGACTTCTTGCTATGAATAGTTAGAGAAACTCTTCTCGAATCATGAAAATTGGGTTTAGCCGGAAATTGTAAATGAATGGCACATGACTGACCGATACGAGAGGAAGACATAAAATAAGTAAACCTTATCTACTGATAGTCAAACTTTCCTCTGCAGAAATTTGTTTTTCACACTCATCATCAACTTGTTTCTTATTAAAGTTTTTTCCACCAATCAACCGAATCAAAAGGTGTTGTGAAGATGGTTCTTGCGTGCGATACAAGTCGACTTTTCGAATATTCCCGTAAGGTATCTCAATTTGGTAGAACTTTTCGTTCCAACATGTAGAGAAATGCATATTTTGCTTCCCTATTCGAAACGAACCAAACACAAATATGCATGTTGTCAATATCATAATCAACACTTAAAACTTTCAGAGGAAAGTGCGTGAAATAGAGGTTTGGTCACTTGATTATCTTCGCCATATTTGACTCATGACTAAATTAAACCAAGGCAGAAAATTGAATACTTACACGATATCTTTTAATTTTGATCGTATGAATCGTGTTTGAACCAGCAATATCCTCCAGAATTTTTTTAACTTCCTCTGCCCTCACCCAATCCGGAAAGCCAACCACATTAATTGTCTTCTCCATTGTCTTCTAAAAGTCTTGGTAGGGCCTAATAAAAAAACGTTGATTTCTTTGGCTCATTTTAATTGTGTGTATTGATTGATTATGTGCAGAAACTAGGAAGACATAGAAAATTGTTGATTCAGGCACTACAAAAAAAAAAAGATGTGTTTAACATCACTAATAATGTGTCATAAAAATAAATAATATTAAATAGAATCATTTATTATCAAATGACGTTGCATACGTTAGTTTTCCATTAATAAATTTTGTTATTGTTAAATCGTTAATTTCACTTAATTTAAAATTGATGCAAATAAAAAACGATTTGCATCATTTAGAAAAATTGATGCAAGATACTATGAATTGATATCAGTTAAATAGTTGATGTATTTATTACTTATCTAGCATCAATTAAAATTAATAGTAATAATTTTTAACTAATTATGTCAAAATAATTATATAATTTAGCTAAATTGATGTAGTTATTTAGTTAGTGATAGATTAGTTTTATAAAAATTATTTATAATACTTTGTATATTTAATTTAAAATTCAATAATCAATTGATATAATTTTTTAAAATGGATATCAATTTTTTTCTTTAGTTAGCCGAATAAATTTGATGCTAGTTAATTTATTCTAAAGCTAATCCCGCTAAAATTTATTTTCAACAATTTTTTTTTTTACTCTGGATAAAATTTATTATTTTCAAGAGTTGTTTTGTTGACACGCTATTTTTAAATCGCTAATGATTAGAATAATCGTTAAATCGCTTATGTATATAATGCTAACTTGTTATATATATATATATATATATATAGTGTGTGTGTGCGTGTGCGCGTGTGTTATATCTAGTTAACTAAAATAAATAGACTATTTAGAATAAAAAGACTAGTTTGAATATGTCATGTTTTCTCCATTATTAATTAATTTTGACTTTAGTACTATTTTTATGTGTGTAAGATCAAAATTGTTGCCAAGAATCTCACATTCTCTATCAGTTTTACAAGGTTTGGATGCACAAAAATGAAGGTATTCTATCACTTTCTACTAAATATACTTACAATATTCCAGATAAAATTACACAGTTAAATGTTTCTTATAGATAAATCATTTGATTTCATCTAAAACTTTGTAGAACGAAAGTGTCACATCATTCAAATACAGTTATGACTTTATGGATCTTTAATCATGAACCTATGGGAAGCCCTCAATCTATAAGTAGAAGAGACGGAGCATAGAAGAAATAATGTTATCACGATGAAGATGATGAAAATCGGAAGTAACATGAAACAAGAGCAAAACAAATCGATCTTAATCTTACTTCATATCAATTTTCTATTAAAGGTTAAAATCAATGTATTTATTATTGAGTTTGATTAGAGCTTCAATTTTTGTTGTTGTTGTTGTTGTTGTTAATCGTGATTTATTGTTAATAGTGAAGCACTAGTAAATATTTTATTAAGATTCTGATGAATGTTGAAATTAACGTTTTTCAATTTTACAAAAATTAATTAATATATAAAATCATAAATCTAGAAAAAACAAAACAAATTTAGTAATAAAGTTAATTACTAGCATTTGGAAATTACGTTATATTAAAAAATGAATAGTTTTAAGGATAAAAATTAATTGTATATCAAAGTAACACTAATATAAAATCAATTATTTAAAACTATACAAAGGATTTGAATCGTTATTAAAAATGATATAAAAATCAATGTTTGTCATTTTTTGCATTTAACACATATTAACACCATTTAAAATAAATGATGGAATTATTTGCATCAGAGTCACCCTTTACATAGTCAATTATAAAAATGATACAAATTCATTTGTGTCAATCAAAAACAACTTCAGATCACCAATCCAAAAAAGAAAAGATAACTCGCCACCCGGGTTCAAATCCCACCGGTGGGAGGAGTGGTTTACGCCCCACACGGGGTTCAAATCCCACCGGTGGGAGGAGTGGTTTACGCCCCACACGGGTATTACCAAAGGCTGGCTCCGGGCCTAGGGAGATTAGGGCATGCCCGAACTTCCTGCTTAAAAAAAAAAAAGTAATCGCCTATTTTCTCTATCTCGCTCTCTCAAATCTGCTTCTCTATCTTTCTCTATTTCGGTAACTCTGCAACTACTTCATCTAATGGCTATTTTAAAATAGTTGCAGGTGAAGAAGAAGCTTCACGTCACCTCCATGGAGGTTCCACCATGGAGGTTCTTCCTCTCCTCAGTGAAAGGCGAGATGCAAACCCATGGAGGTTCCACCAATGAAATCAAATAATAAATTATTGTTAACCTGACTCAGAGACAAAATCACACCAGAGACCATACTCAGGCAAAACAGACCTCCGACTGATGACCAGATCTCCGACGAACCCTGATGATTCCTTTGTTATCTTATGCCCTCTATGTCAACAATCAACGTTACACATGTTTAGTTCTTTAGAACATGTACTTGTGCACCCACATGTATTGATCTTGCTGATTAGAATAAATAAATCTTACCTTTATGAGGGTGTGAAAATGTTTTATGGTGCTTGTCTACCTGGGATCTACAAAGCAGATTATATTGATGTTTAATACACTTTTTTATCATGAAATAAAGTTTGAGATTGTTACTTGCCCTCTAACTCATTAGTGTAAGAGCTTTGTCGAGCTTGATCGTGCTGGTTAGGCAGTTAAAATTAATGATGATGATAATGCTCGGCCTAGTCCTGTTCAAGTAAGTGCTGCACAAAAATGTGCCTATTATTCATTAGAGCATGAGTGGGAATTTCTGATAAAAAGTACACCATTACACTTTGCTTGAAGGAGAAATAGTTTTGGATAATCTGAATGACGAAAATGGGTAGGCGAGGAGGAGGTACCTTGTATATGATTTGATAGCAATAATGGTGGATCACTCGTAGAGGTTGGTAGTTTCATTTATCTTCACTTCCAGCTTTGGGTTTTGGTTCCCTTATTATTTTTCCTTGGAACTAGCACGAGATATTAGTAATGGTACACAGTAATTGTCCTACTCAGAGTATGCGTGGGGGTTGTTTTCCAGTATGCGTTTTAACCGAGTATCAACCAGTGTCATGAATGTTAGATACTAAACCTATAACTACAACTGGTTTAAAAAACAAAACCAGCGAACTTTCTGTGTAAGATGTAACATGGTGGTGCCTAAGGTGGTTACACCCCGTGAAGACATGAGATGAGGAAAAATCATTGCCACATATACGACCTAGAGTCTTTTAGAGTGAGTTGAATTTTTATTGTCCCACGTCATATTTTCCTTATCCTTTCATTAAATTTTTGATGAGTTTCTTTTGTTGGTTTTCGGGTGCGGATAAAGGGGTTTTGGTTACTTTCCGCCTTTGAGAAGATTTTGGAAGGGATTATTTCGTCCCTGTCGCAAGCGATGACATGCAAAAATTTTTTAGATTAGCTAGTAGGACCTGATATGTATTGGGTTTTTTGTGGAGTAATTAAGAGGGGTGGGACAATCCTTATGTTCCCCGAACCCATAAGGGCCTTCTGAAGTGGAAGTATGCGGAAATGAACTCAGTAGACTTTATGTTAGAGAGGGATGAGGAGGAAAAGCGCGAGATGTTCTTCTTGTATGAGAGAGGGAAGAAGATGCTGATGGAAGATTGTAGAGTGTTCGTGGGATAAGGAGAAGAAAGTTTGGGTTAGCATATTAGAGTTGATAAAACTACACCAAATGATATCAACAGGCTCGCAAGGTTAGTGCATAGTAACTGTTTTTATCCGATGAAAATAAAACTGCAAAAATGGTTGAATAGTTTGGTTCTTGCGTTATAAAATAGGTGATAAAGAGCATAGACGATAACATCACAGATGAAGTATTGTTTCAAAAAATAAGATATATTATTCGTCTCCCAATGTATGCAGATCGCATTCAAATTGACCTCCGAGCAGCACGCGGAAGGTGAATATAATTTGGTACTTAGTGGGTCGAAATTTTTGCCTAAATCAGGAACATTAAGCTTAGCGGAAAACAATATGTAAAATTTGTAGTTCTTATCCACGATAATCGGACCTACCTCTTCAGAAGTTTGGTTTTTTAAATTCATGAGCGACATGTTGATTATGTTTCCTATGGGACTACCGTTCAACTGAGTCAAAAAAATGTTTGTGAAAATTGTTCATGCGAGCGATGCAAATCTGTAGTGCTATTGATAGTTTGGTTTATGTTTATTACATGGATGATCTTGAGACATAACTTTTGAAGTAGCATGTGTTTTTCCCCCCTTGTGATCTTATTATATCTTTATTAGATCACATTCTTGTTGTTGTTTATGGTGAAAGAGAAAGGGACCTATTGGGAAACGACTAATTTGGATGGGCCTTTCATACTTTCCAGCTATTTTCTTAAGTTTTCTTTCTTTTATTTCCACTTCTCACGCATCAAAGAAACAATAAAAAAAAAAACTTTTTTTTCCAAGAAAATGCCAAAAGTTAAGTTTTTCGAAAAACCATAACCGAGAAAACGAATAAAAAATTGAAATGAGACTGAAGAATTTTAAAAATATCCAAAACCAAAACCAAACCGAAACTAAATATTTCATGTAACTTAAAAAATTAAAATATTCAAAAATATCTAAAAATATTCGAATTTTTTTAAGATGTTCAAAAATAATCGAAAATATCTGAATATAACAAAATTTATATATATATATGGTTACTTTTTCAATTGGGACCAAACCAGAATCAAACTTTAACCGAATCAAAAACATCTCAGTTTCAAAATTAAAGAACCGAATTAACCAAAAATCTAATTAACAAAACCAAACCGAAAATAACCGAGTACCCACCAATCTATCCAATTAATTAATTCCAAGTTGGTCATATGATTTATGAGTGTGATTAACGATTATGTTCTTTTAACCCTTTGTTTTGAGTTTTGACTTGCATGAGTCTTTTAATCCGACAAAAGTCTTGGTCCTCGCAGGTTTCTGGAGTTTTCAGTTTTCCTAGTAGAGCACGTAGCTTAGATATTAAATTCATTGTGATGATGTTGTCGATAATCTTTCTTCTCTTTGGAGAAATTTGAGAAAATATATTCGAATTTTTTTGAGAGTCGGTTGATATACGTAAACTGTAATTAAGATAAAAAGATATTATTGAGATTTAATTCTACTTGTGTGAATAATTATACAAAGAAGAATTAAATCTTAATAATACTTGTTGGAAGAGTTGTCACTCTCATTAG
>OVAN01008925.1:0-17576 GCA_900406275.1 Anastatica hierochuntica | reverse complement strand
TTCTAGTGAAGACACGTGGCTAAGTAACTTCCCAATTAATGTTTAGGGGATCTATACGTACCTTTAGCGACTCAGGATAGCACATGGGCAGTGGATCGATGCCTGAATGGGACTCAATTATAAAGCTACGGACAAAAAATATCATCATTATATTTTTCAAAAAAAAAATCATTATAATTTTGTTAATTATATAAAGAAAAATATATTGATCGGTTTATGTCAATTCTGCGTACGCGTCAACCAATAAGAAAACGAGGCTTATTACGTTTCCATTATTTCCACATAAATATAGATAAGGGCAAAAAGGAAAATTTAAAAAAAAAAAAAGAAATGAAAGAAAATGAAAAGAAAGTATAAGACCATCTCATAATCCAAATTTTTTGCCGAAAAAAAAATAAAAAAAAATCCAAATTTTTTAATTAAAAAAAGAAGAAGAGAAAGAATGATTAGTACAAGATTGGACCATGATTGTGGGATTACAATCTGAACAGTCGGCTATGTTTACGCTGAGCATTTTGTCTCTTCTTTTACAGACACAACACAACAAGATTTGTTTCACATGATTTGTCATGTTCATGTTAATTTTCTTGATTAGTTCTGAAAACACTACTATTATAAATTAAGATTCAGGAATTAGAGACTAAACACATGCATACATATTATGATCAGTCAAAGCGTGTAGTCTTTGTTGTAACAAATATTTGGTATCTGTGTTTCGTGATTTGTATCTTTATGATAATTACTATGTTTTATATCCATTGAAAGAACTTAGACGGGAATGGTTGTGAACATGTCGTTTCGCTGTCCGCTTCCGATTAAAAATAGAGAAAAGAACATAAATAGTTACTTTTAAAACTTAAATTACAACAATAAGTACTTTTGACTCTTAAGCATTTTATGGGTGTTAAATTATACTATTATTCCCAACTACACAATATTTTTTTTTTTGTTTATTTCTCCAAAAATCTCTCTTCTCTCTCATTTCTTTCTCTCCTCTTTATTTTAATGCAAAAAAAAATTCTATTTTCTTTTCTGAAAAAATTTTATTTTATTTTTCTTCTCTTCTCCCTTATTTGTTCATATTTTGTTTTCTTTTATATTTTTCTAAACGATTAAAATTTTGGATTTTGTTTACGACATACTGATTTTGTGTGCTAGAGATTCAATTTTATTATTCGTCGTTTTGATTTTGGTGGACGATTTTGCACTAAAATCGATGTTTGATGGACGATGTGTTGGTGGACGATTTTGCACTAAAAGTGTGGTGGATAATAAATAGTGGACAATAATTTTGCAAAAAAAAGAAACAAATAAGTTGGCATGATGTTATGAATGAACCTATATCGAGTTCATTGTGGACGAAAGAAATATTTGGAATCATGTTCAATATTTGCGGATAATATTCAAAGTAAAAAAATTTCAAAATAATAAGTAGACAACAATTCATTGACAATATCGGGGTTCATCATGTGCACAATTTAGTATCAACGGTTTTCCTTTTCATATTTAGACAAAACAATAACATATATTGAATATCTTACTGTGAACAAGATACATGAATATGTTATTGTGGACAAGATACGTAGATATGTCTATTTGTTACTGAATTATGCACTTATTTACGTGGATTATAAATTTAGGAGATCTTTTCCAATTATATGTGTTTAGTAGAGGGCTGTCGCGTGGCAAACGCTAGAGACGCGATGGCTACGGCCCTCCGAAGAAGAAGCAGAAGTTGAAAAGCTGGTACCAGATGGTATTAGAAGAAGAAAAAGCAGAAGTTGATCTGATGGTTACAGGTGAAAGTCAAGAGGTCTTGGGCGCTAGAAGAACTGTAGCTGTCGCAGATCAGGAGACGGAAATTGGCTAAATCCCTCACCTTGAGGAGACTCTAGATCACAACACAAACCAGAGAGATCCCGTTGACATTGTAGACCCGATGGAGGAGGATGGCCTGATAGGGATGGGCGTTTGGTTCTTCGGGTCGGGTTCGGGTCGGGTTCGGGTCGGTTTTTTCGATTTAGTTTGGTTCGGTTCTCGTCGGGTTCAGGTCGGTTCTGGTTCTTGAAACTGGAACCGCATAAGAACCGAAATTTTTTCGGTTCCAAATCGGGTTCGGGTATTTTCAGGTCTTTCGGGTATTTTTGGGTATTTTGTGTATTTTGAGAAAATTTTAATTTTTTGGGGGTATTTTCATGTACTTCAGGTACTTTTGAGTTTTTCGGATACTTTCAGGTGTTTTTGGGTATCTTTGGGTACTAATTTTTTGGGTATTTTTGTATATTTCGGGTACTTTTGGTTATCCGATCTAAAAAATCCCAAAATATCTAAAATATCTTAGGGTACTAAGTTATATTTCGGGTACCCGAAAAATTTCGGTTAGGTTCGGTTTCGGTTCTTTCGGTTCTCAAAAATTGATACCCATTCGGGTATTTATCAAATTTCGATTCGGTTCTGGTTCCGAATTTTTCGGTTCTTTCGGGTCGATTCTTCGGGTCCGGGTAATATGCCCAGCCCTATGGCTTGATGGAGGATGAAGATGACGTTAATTTCAATGGCGAAGGGGATTTCAATGGAGAGGATACCCAAATTGATGTTATACTGGAAGAAGATTGGGATGACGACGATCTATTGGATGAAGATCAAATGGAAGTGCCGGAAGCAGAACAGGAACCAGAGATGGAGGTGAATCTTGCGGTGGATCATGGGGGAGCAGAGCAGCCTTGAGCGTTCGAAAGCCTAGCCGAAATCGCCGGAATCAGCCTCGGTGGTCTCTCACCTCTTGGCCCTCACCTCTATTTGTCGCCGAAGCAGAAGAAGAAGACTTCGTTACCCGAAGTTTCTCTGAAGAAGATTAATGCGCTTCCCAATCGGTGCACGCCAAAGATGTTGGGTAGAAGTGGATCAGCTAGTCCAAGCCTAAAAGCTTCAGGCCCAAAAAAATCTTCAGCAGTTTTCAAAGAGCCAGGAGGAAGTAAAGGCCCTTTTGAGTCTGTAGCTCTCAATGCAAGGAGGAGCAAGTCAACTCCGATCCCCAGAAAGTTAACCATCCAGATCCCAATTTAGCTTCGGCCTCAAAACAGAGAAAAAAGGAATATGAATATTATTGCGTGGAATTGTCAAGGGTCGGGAGCCGACTTGACGAAGAAGCATCTAGAAGAATTGCATCGTTATTTTTCGCCTAGCTTTTTATTTTTATCGGAGACTAAGAACAATTGGTTTTTTCTGCAAAATATGCAAGTTCATTTTGGCTATGACCATGTTTGTACCGTGGAACCAAGAGGTAGAAGCGGGGGTCTAACTCTTTTTTATATGAATGAACCTTCAGTTTCTATTATCTATGCGGATAATCAAATGATTGATATTGAGAAGAAAATTGAAGGTCATAAAAGTTATATGACGTTTATTTATGGAGATCCAGTAGTAAAGTACCGAGAAGAAGTATGGGAACGTCTAACACGGTTCAGTCTTACTCGGAAAGATGCATGGCTCATGATAGGAGACTTTAATGAAATCTTAGGAAATCATGAGAAGCGTGGAGGGAATCGACGGCCAAAATCCACGTTCATTCCCTTCCAAACTATGCTGGATAACTGTGATATGATAGAATTTCCCTTTAAGGGTAGTTTTCTCTCCCGGGTAGGAAAACGTAGCAATGGAAAAGTTAAATGTCAGCTAGATAGAGCAGTAGGAATTAAAGTATGGCATGATATTTTTTCCCACACCTAATGTGGAGTACCTAAATTTTTGGGGTTCTGATCATAGACCCATTCTGGCCCGGATCCAATCTGGATCACGGTCCATGAGGAGAAATTTTAAATTTGATAAGAGACGGATTGGTCAACCAGGGTTTCATGAAACGATTAAGCATGGGTGGGGCGTTTTTGATCCATGTACGAATCGTGATTTTCACAGTAAAGTAGTCTCTTGTAGAAGACATATATCCTCCTAGAAGAAATCTAACAAATCCAATGTGGCCACTCGTATTGAGGACCTGAAGGCTAAAATTAACTCTGCACAAGCCGATGAAAACACAACAACGGAAGAAATAGAAGCACTAAGATGAGAATTGTTAGTAGCCTTTCAAGAGGATGACCTGTTTTGGAGGCAGAAGAGTAGAGCCCAATGGCTGAAGGAGGGGGACAGATCTACTGCCTTCTTCTTTGCTACTACGAAACAACGAAGGGCTAGGAACCGAATTCTCGGGTTACAAGACACAAACAGAAGCTTGGAGGAGAACCCGAAAGGAATTGAGAGGATAGCTACACAATATTTCGAGAACATCTTCACTAACCAACTTTTGGTCCGTGAACCTTCTGTCGAGGAGATAAAAGCAGCAGTTTTTGATATTAACCCAGACAAGGCCCCAGGTCCCGATGGGATGACAAGTTGATTTTATCAAAAATTCTGGCCTATTATGGGCCAAGATATCGTCAAATTGGTTAAGGAATTCTTTACCTCTGAAAGTTTCGATCCGAGGCTAAACCAAACTAAAATATGTCTCATTCCGAAGACCGAAAGGCCTAGGGCGATGACTGAATTTAGGCCAATCAGTCTCTGTAACGTAAGTTACAAGATCATTTCGAAGCTTTTGTTCAAAAGACTAAAACATTCACTCCTGAAGCTAATTTCGGAGACCCAATCGACCTTTATGGCTGACGTCTAATCACATATAATATTTTACTTGTCCAAGAGAACTTTCACGCCTTACGTACGAGTTCGATGTGTAAATCCGCCTTTATGGCAATAAAGACAGACATGAGTAAAGCCTACAATAGGGTGGAGTGGAGTTTCCTAGAAGCCTTGATGTTAAAATTGGGCTTCCACCCAAAATGGGTGAGGTGGATGATGTTTTGCATTTCATCCGTTTCCTACCAAGTGTTAATCAATGGAGAGGCAAAAGGTTGTATCAAGCCATCTCGAGGACTACGACAAGGTGATCCTTTGTCTCCCTTCCTCTTCATAATCCTTACAGAGGCCCTTTTCTCCCTCCTTAACAGGGCAGAGATGGAACGACGTCTGACGGGGCTACGAATTGGTAGAGGGAGCCCTCCGGTTTCACACATTCTTTTCGCTGATGATAACTTGTTCTTTTGTAAAACTGACCTCCTGCAATGTGCATAGATTGTTAATATAATTGAATTATATGGAAAGGTATTGGGTCAGCAATTAAACCGTGCAAAGTCCTCTATTGTCTTTGGAAAACTTGTGGATACTCAGATCAAGAGGAAAATCAAAGCTATGATTGGTATTAATAGAGAAGGGGGCATGGGGATGTACTTGGGACTCCCCGAACAAATTTGTGGTTCAAAGAAGAAAGTTTTTGCCTTTATTCAAGAGAGACTAAGTAACAGGGCCAACACATGGACCTCAAAATTCCTCTCCAAAGGGGGAAAAGAGGTTCTAATCAAATCAGAGGCGCAAGCCCTTCCGACGTATGCTATGTCGTGTTTCCTTATCCCACAAGGTATCATCGAGACGCTTAACAATGCTATCTCCAACTTTTGGTGGAGTTCCAAGAATAATAGCAGTGACCTTCACTGGATCGCTTGGGATAGACTTTGTAATCCCCACGAGGTGGGTGGCCTAGGTTTCAGGGATTTACGTGATTTTAACCTAGCCCTGCTAGCTAAACAGTTATGGCGACTTATCCATTTCCCCTCTTCACTACTGGCTCGAGTCCTTAGAGGATGATATTTTAGACACTCGTCCCCCTTGGAGGTGTTTGAATCCCGCTCTCCATCATATGGGTGGAGGAGCATCCTTGCTGCGAGACCTCTACTCTTCAGAGGTCTTAGAAAGACCATAGGCTCTCGGTGTAATACAAGTGTATGGTTTGAACCATGGATACCAATTGTCCCGACCCGTCCGGCGAAACCCAAAATCCGATCTCAAGATCAAGACCCATCCCTATTGGTAAATGTCCACCATGATACAAATGGGTGGGATGAATCGAGAATTAGAGAACTTATCCATCTTGAGGATATTCCTCTAATCCTTGGGATGAGACCGAGCCGTCTCTTCTCCCAAGATGGTTATTCTTGGAGCTATACAAAATCAGGAAGCTATACAGTTAGGTCGGGTTATGAGTTAGCAAGGAAAGTGAGATCGAGTAGAGAGTCAACCTAGATCCTGGAACCAAGCATTGATACTCTTAAAAGCCAAGTCTAGAAACTGAAAACATCAAGGAAAATGAAACATTTTGTTGGCAAACGCTTTCAGGATATGTGGCGACATGCAAAATTTTGGTTTACCGTCACCTGGGTACGGATCAGAGTTGTCCAAGATGTGGAAATCACGAAGAATCAATAAACCACCTTATCTTTGAATGTCTACCAGTTTTACATGTGTGGGCTCTCTCAAAGTTTCCTACATATCCGGGTCTCTTCCCGAGTACCTCCTTATACCGAAATATGGATTTTCTCCTTCGGAGACCCAAGGATTCGGGTTTATCAGAAACAAAACGGGATATTTTCCCTTGGATTATTTGGTACATTTGGAAAGCAAGGAACGACAAAGTCTTTAGTGGGAAGAATACTTCGGCAAAAGATACTCTGCAATTAGCGACCCTAGAAGCAAAAAGTTGGACATCAGCAAATCAAAAAGAGGAGATGGATGAAGAAGAAGTTAGGACGGTGGAAGCAATATCGTGGGTCCCGTCGACTACAACGGTAGCCCTCACATGCCAGGTTGATGCATCATAGAAGGAGAGCGGACCAATGAGTGGGCTGGGGTGGTGGCTTCAGGACCCAGGGGGAGTTATCTTATAGGTAGGAGAGGATGCAGACGGAGTCTCTCATCTCTTCATGCTGAGCTAGACGGTCTTCTTTGGGCTATGACTTGCCTCCAGGAGAATTGCTCTTCAATTATCGCAATGACAGAGAACCCTAGGGATTGGCCAGCTTTTACTGTCGAATTAGATTTTTTCTTATCATTGCGTGACAGATTCTTAGATTTCAGTTTATGCCTCATTCCTAGACTTTCTAATGTCCGTGCCGATAGCCTTGTAAAAGAGGCACGAGCAAGAGGGTCTATCTTTTCCCACGTTAGCTTTGTAGGACCAGATTGGTTTAGCTCCTTTGCAAACCTATCCCGTCGGTCTAGTTAATGAATGGCGTTTTCGACGACAAAAAAAAGAGCTTAGACAGGAATGGTTGTGAACATGTCGTTTTGCTGTCCGCTTCTGATTAAAAATAGAGAAGAGAACACAAGTAGTTACTTTTAAAACTTAAATTACACCAATATGCACTTTTGACTCTTAAACACTTTATGAGTGTTCAATTACACTACTACCACCAACTACACAATATCTTTCTTTTTGTTTATTTCTCCAAAAATCTCTCTTCTCTCTCATTTCTTTCTCTCTCCTTTACTTTAATGCCAAAAAAGCTCTATTTTTTTTGTTGAAAAAAATTCATTTTATTCTTCTTCTCTTCTCCCTTATTTGTTCATATTTTGTTTTCTTTTATATTTTTCTAAACGATTAAAATTTTGGATTTTGTTTACGACATACTGATTTTGTGTGCTAGAAACTCAATTTTACTATTCGTCGTTTTGATTTTGGTGGACGATTTTGCACTAAAATCGATGTTTGGTGGACAATGTGTTGGTGGACGATTTTGCACTAAAAGTGTGGTGGATAAGAAATAGTGGACAATATTTTTGCAAAAAAAAGAAACAAATAAGTTGGCATGATGTTATGAATGAACCTATATCGAGTTCATTGTGGACGAAAGAAATATTTGGAATCATGTTCAATATTTGCGGACAATATTCAAAGTAAAAAATTTTCAAAATAATAAGTAGACAACAATTCATTGACAATATTGGGATTCATCATGTGCATAATTCAGTATCAACGGTTTTCCTTTTCATATTTAGACAAAACAATAACATATATTGTATATCTTACTGTGAACAAGATACGTGGATATGTTATTGTGGACAAGATACGTAGATATGTCTACTTGTTACTGAATTATGCACTTGTTTACGTGGATTGTAAATTTAGGAGATCTTTTCCAGTTATATGTGTTTAAGTAACAGGGCTGTCGCATGGCAGACGCTGGAGACGCGACGGCTGCAGTCCTCCGAAAGCTTACTAATTTTTCGGCCTTCAGATACATATGTGTTTCAGTAGCCTAGTGGTATTATGTTATGACCTGCTTTGTCTTTAGTCATGTGTTCGAGTCTCTTGAAGCAAGTCGTTGCTAAAGACATCTCTTTTTGGTTAACTTTCTTTATAAGTATGCATTTTTCTAGAGCAACCCTTTTTTCCTCGCAGTCGTTGCTACGACTCTGTTAAGTAGTTATAGAAATATGAACATGTATTTAACCACCATTGTCTATCAGAATTTGTTTGCATAAACTTATACGTGGATATGTTATTGTGGACAAAATACGTAGATATGTCTACTTGTTACTGAATTATGCACTTGTTTACGTGAATTGTAAATTTATGAGATCTTTTCTAATTATATGTGTTTAAGTAGATATGGAAATATGGACATGTATTTTTTTTCCGACTAACATGGTTTTTATTGATCAAAGGATTCAAAGTCGCGGTTTACAGATTCATACAAAAAAGTTGGACAATAATTAAATAAAGACCATTCTCTTGAAGTCAAGATAATCTGTCTTGCAAGGGTGTCCGCGCATCGGTTGGCTTCTCTATATGTAAACGCAAACCGAGTAGCTTCATAACTGTTGGACCGTTGTTTGACCGCATCCACGAATCTGGGATCCAAAATTTTCGTAATATGGACATGTATTTAACCATCATTATCCACATGAATTTGTTTTAAACTTATATTCATATTTTCAATGTTTATTGTGAAATTGTCCACACAAATATGTCCATGCACGTTTTAGAAACAAATGAAAAACATATTTAGAATTTTACAAAAGCAAATTCACACAAACTGTGTCCATACATCTTTGTCCATGAACGTTTGTGGTCGTTGTTGATGAATGAAGAATAACAATTTTCTTTTGATTGTGATTTTTTTTTTCTTCTTCGTTTTTATAAATAAATCATTGATGCACACTAATAAAAAATTGAGTTTAGTTTTTTGAAAAATGGGAAGAAGAAAAAGGTGCGTTTGTTTTCTTGAAAAATCAGAAGAAGAAAAGGTGACAAGAAAAGAGAGAATAGATAATTTTGGATTATCATAAAATGCACAGTAAAAAAAGTGCATAAAAGTCAAGAAGTGTCTATTTGAGTAAATTTTTTTGCAAAAATGCCTACTAGTGTTAATTTCTCCTAAAAATATCTTTGTTAAATGCCAAATCCAAAGTGTTATCTCAAATTCAATTAGTACGCATATGGTTTGTGTTAGTGAATGTATGCTATAGAGTAATAGTACGATGAATATAGTATTATCACATTTTCTAATGGCTCTATTCAAATTTGAACTGCTATTAGTATTTATGTAATGCATACAGTTATGTATCGTAACTATGGATTTTTAAACCAACAACAACATATGTGTGTTGAGTTAGTGGTTTAACACAAAGAATCGGTTTTTGTTGTGTTCTTAGTTTGATTTCTCATAATTTTTTTTTTACATCATATCGTAAGGTATTATCAAAGATTAACTTCTCATAACTAATAAAAAAATAAAGATATATGATGATATAATAATAAGATATTAGAGTTTAACCTGCATATCCTTGCGGACATATTTTCATTTTATAAATGTATAATTTTAATATTATCATAAATATTTTAAATTATATTGTACCACATTATTAATATATAGTGATTTATTTTATACATTTTATTTTTTTATTAATTGTTATTAAATTTTTGAGTTAGATACAATAAGGTTGAAGTACGAGATCCAATGTGAATCCAAATGAAACCCTAAACGCTCAAGTCTAGTTACACATGTATATTTACACTAAAATAATATAGTTTTCATATATACTATAATATAAATATATCAAAATTGAATTATTATAAAACTAATATATGTTTTAATTTATAGTTTTGTACTGAACACTATTATATATTTATCAATACATGTATGCTCGTAAACTATATAAATATTGATGCATGTTTAATGTATAAACTAATTAATAATAACAAAATAATTTTATATAATTTAATTATATAAGCTGAAAATTTTATTATAGATGAGTTATATTGTATTGTTAATTAAATAATAATGAATATTATAATAATTTCTAATGAGTTATGAATATGTCCAAATTTAAATATTAACGTTTTTAAGTACGTAAAAAATAGGATTATGTTTTAATATAATAGATATATACACTAAGGATGTAAAGATAATCCATAAGTTTTACATTTTCTGAACATTGCTGAGATTAAGAAAAGAGATTTCGTGATATTTAGGTCTTTGGATCTCTTGAAGTTACATAAAGGCTAAGATCGAGTTTCCAAAATGGGAATGGGCTTAACCATTAAACTATATAACTTTTTCATACACAGACATTAATGTTTAAACATTTAGCCTAATGATCTGTGCTTTCATGCTTATATGTATTTTCACATGAATTTAAATTCTCATAACACATAATACTAAAATACAATACATCTCTATAAGAGATATCAAAAACACCCAAATATCTCAACAAAAAACCAAAATATAGAATAATCAATCTCGTTGATTAAACTAATAACGCAACTTTGGCTGACTGACCCATTCCTTTTTTTTTCCATCTTAATTTTATTTATTGAAACCGTAAAGTACGAATACAAAGCCAACGATTTGAAGAAACCCACCTCGGAGCTACAAGCCGGCGATTGGGCGAACCCAAATCCAGAGTCACATGCCGGAGAGTTTAAAGTATAACTCCCAGAGCCAAAAACAAAACATAGACATGGAATTAACTAAAACCAGCAAATACTAAACAAAATAAAAAAAAACAAAGGGAACATAAGGCGTTGAACACTAAAGGATCTTTCAAGGATAAGTACCACAAAAGTAGAGAGCAGATTCGCGTGGAGGAGAAATGGAGCTGAGCAAACTAGTCCGCAAATAAAGGGGAGCACCAAGAACTGATCTCATTATATTGTTCACAGAGCCACGAGAATCAACGATGAGAAGCAACATGGGCCGAAGAAAATAGCACCATTAAAAGTACCACTTTTACAATCTACGACATACGACCAGCCACTCTACGCACTTCCTTACTGAAAAACCGGAAACATCTTTCAAGAAGCATCCCGTTGTTTCTAGCTAGTAGGACGAGCACACCACACACTCGCATCACAAACCACCTATGGAGCAAAGACGATAAAAAACAAACCAAACGGAGACTACAGAGATTACTACGGAGACGAAGCAAAGAAGCAACACCAACCCAAAAGCCACTAACTAAAGCACACTTCTCCAATTAACCCCAACTCCAGAATGATATTCACAGATCATAAAGTGTTCAAAACATATATGTTCTACCACTGGACCACTCCGCACCAGATCGAGAGCTCACATCAACAAGCTCTTTACAGAAGCAAAAGCAGTCTAAAAATCAACACGAAGAAGAATCGAAACCAAAAGATAAAACCTTTGATTCCTCCCTGAAAACCTAAATGCCGACTTCTCCGGCCGCAAAATCATCACCTACCACGCCGCTACACCAGAAACGAGCTAAACCCCACCGGATCTGACGAACACGAGTAGATCTAGCAACCAGGTGAAACTCACAAGCTGTAGAATCGCGAGTATATCAGCAGGAGAGGAAGACAACCGGAGAAGCAAAGAAAAAGAAGGAAGCAGAAGAACCTCCAGCGGCGGCGCAACCGTCGCCTACCACCAGAGAAGAAGATGGAGTTGTTTTGGTCTTCGACTGACCCATTCTTTCTATTTAATTCATTTTGATTAATCAAATTTTCAATTAAATGAATTTGTACACTTGAGACATCTAATTTTTGGACACACAACAGTTGACTAGTCCGGTGCAAAAACCTCAAAAGTTATATTCTCAAATTAGCTTGAGTTAGAGTTTAGAAGCTTAAAATATCTGATTTTGTAACCACTAAAAGAAAAAAGAGAGGGGTGAGTGACTTTTCAAACAAGTCACTCAACCCTCTCTTTTTCCGCTTTTCCGCTTTTTCCTTTGGTGATTCTGCAGGTTTCAGCCAGAAGTTAAAAATTAATGACCGGTTGGTGAAATTTGCTCCGGTTTTAGCGGTACCATTTGGGACAGTCCGATTCCCTCGGGATAGGGATGTTACAAGTGGTATCAGAGCCTAACTTAAAGACCGATCCGGTTCTGACCTGGAGGGTCATAGATTTTCAAAGATAAAATGTTTTCTGAAAATTTTGAGATTTAACATTTTTCTGGCTAGCTACCAAAAATACCGAATTGAGAAAAGAATTTCAAATCACCAACTCGGGCATTAGTTTAACTTCTAGCTTTAGGGTTCTTCTTTTGAGTCCCAAGGCGCCAGAGCACCAACTGCCAGAGCACCAACTGCAAGAGTTTCGGGATCTCGGCTACCGCATCAACCAACAGACATCTTCTAGTGCCATGATCATCAGAGCTGACACACCGTAACCAGATCCTGCAAGGGAGAACTGAAGATAAGATATAGATCTGGGTGCGAGGGGTAGAATGAAGTTCCAACAATAAGATTATGTGTCAGGTTTTATTAAATTATGTGTGCTTGCGATTCTAGGTCCTTAGGTTTCTGAGTCTTAGTGTTTTCCAAGGAGGAGAACCTCATTCTGTGTTAGTTTCTTTTCTGTAGCCCATTTTTCAAGCTCCAAAGCTTAAGTTGGAATTGGAAGAGCTCACGTGATAGTACATTCGACCGAGACTCATGTACGAACGTGACTAGAACATCTCGGGCGGGTTGTAGTTGCTCTCAAGCCACGAACTCAGCGCGCGAGGACTAGTGGTAGTTATCGTCGGTGACTAGATAGCTTCTTCTGTTGACCCGCTGCTGCAGTTCATCGTTGTGGAGCCATTTCTAAATCTTCCTATTTCAAAGTCGTTGGTTCTTCAAGTTGTTACAGTTGGTTGTACCAGAGCTACTGGAAGGTCCGAAATTGGAGAGTGCGCTCATTCCAAGGTCCAAGAAGCTTCAACACCGATTGAGGAGTACCCGACAACCAAGGAGGTTTCGCGTTGCTAGGAGCTGGTAGGAGAAAGTTCGCCAGATCAGGGTAGTGGAGGCTGAGCAAGGGCAGTTTTGCTGGATCACCGAGCTGTAAGGACGCAACAAGATAAAGAGGTCACCTTGGGTTTTGAGATGATGTTAGGTACGTCTACAACTCCACCATGACAGAAGGGGAAGCTCCTATGGAGTCGAGTAAGTCTGGTGGAAATGGTGTCAGGGACGAAAACCTGGCTCTGATACCACTTGTAACATCCCTATCTCAAAGGAACCGGAATGTCCCAAATGGTACCGCTAAAACCGGAGCAAACTTCACCAACCGGTCAACAGTTTTTCGCTTCTAACTGCAACCTACAAAATCACCAAAAGAAAAAGAGGAAAAGAGAGGGCTGAGTGATTTGTTTGAAAAGTCACTCATCCCTCTCTTTTTCTCTTTTTCCTTTGGTGATTCTGCAGGTTGCAGTTAGAAGCGAAAAATTGTTGACCGGTTGGTGAAGGTTGCTCCGGTTTTAACGGTATCATTTGGGACATTCCGGTTCCCTTGGGATAGGGATGTTACACTAGTGATTCGTGTTAGTACGTAATTGTTGTGCCATCATTTGAGTTCAGTCTCAAATATTGTGTGTTATTGTTGAAAATAACACACAAATATGATCACTGTTTGATATCGTAAACCATTAAATAATTCAGACGAAAATGAATAAACAATTTGACCAAGAAAAAAATTAAAATGAACAAATTTATCGAAGTACTATTAGATATAAAATATTAGATACCAGATAAAGTTTCGTGTAATACACGGAAAATCTTATTATATAAAGCGGAAAACGTTTGACGTGAATTTGACACGTTATCAAATTATAACTCATATGCTTTTGACACGTGTCACTAATCGATCGGATTATTGACATATGTCAAATATTTAAAATTTCCAATTTTGTGTAAGCAAATTTTCTATTTTACATAAATACGTAAATTTTCTGTTTCTATAAAATATTGGAAATTAAATATTAAATATTTTATTTCTACTAATACATTCAATATTAATTATTATATATGCAATATTTTTTACCAATTGATTTTTTGATTTGCTTCGGCTATTCTCTTATTCTAAGAATTGTTTCCCGTATTGGGTTTTACTTTAGCATCTGGTCATATTACATTTAGTTTGTTGAACTTTACATATCTTAAGATGATTGTAAAGTTTCATTCAATACTAACCAAACCAACGTTAGAATACAGCAAATAAACAGATTAATATGTTCCGAAAACAGAGCAAATTCAAAACTTTGTGCTGTTAAAGCATATAGTTTGCGTTACAAGGCTGGAAGCCCAAGTATTTATAAGTTTATGTTTTCTAGCAAGTGGAGAATTATATACTCACTAGGTACTTGCTCCGCACTATGTGCTGGGATGAAAAATTTTAAATTTAATGACAAATTAACGTTGTTTATTGTAAAATTTACACATTTGTAAATTTATTTAAGTTATCATATTTATAGTCTTAAGATATTAATATATTTATGAATATGTATATATAGACAGATCTATATGTCTAATAGGAGCTTACTTTGAAACAATTGTGTTTTGATAAAAAAAAGACATCTTGTGTGGATGATATGTACTCTTGTAAGCACCAATTGTTGGACCAACAACAAAATTTTGAAACACCTTTGTCTCCCATTTTTTAAGAGACGTTCAAAATGTGACCAATGTTGTTTCTTATTGGTTGCACCGATTTTTGTCTCATGTAAATTAATTAGAAGATGTTATTAGATATCTATAATGAAAACAATAACAAATATAAATAATACATGTTTAAAATTCACGTGAATGTCACAAAGAATGAGTTCCAAAGTTTCTCCATAAAGAGTAACTTGCTTCCACAATTGAATGATCTTTGCAATTATCTTCCATGTTGATTTGTAAGGGTTTAGTTCGGAAACTTTATTTTTTTGAACCATGATTAACCTTATTTTTCTTCTGTTTTGAGTGTTTGATACTTTGGAATGTAGAGTTGGCTACATCTTTATATAGCGGGTAGCGTACGTGATATTAGAGAATATCAGGGGCATTTTAAAACATAAAAAATAAATCGTATAAAATACTTTGTTAGTGATTCTCAAAGAAATATGAGATCAAAATGTGATCACATTAACTACAAATCGAATGCGTATTCCGAATTTTACTCACAATTTAAACAAAATGAGATCACATTAAATACATAAATATCAAGCTTACCATATAATCTTGTGGTTGATAAATTGTAACAATAATAAAATTGTGTATTATTACTAATTACCTAAACTATTTAATATTAATAAAATGATGATATCTTACTTACCTAAAAGGTTTAGACCGATATTATTGCTAAACAACCCAATCGAAAAACTACTAAATGAATATCTAGTACGATTTAGTTATACGAAAGGTGATTTAATTGTAAACCAAATCTCATTTAATTACATCTTAACTCATTTCAAATTATTTCAAAACCTATAAAATTAATTATTAGTCATTTCGATTACTTAAAACCAAACATATAAAATATGATAAATGATGTCTTCTAAGTGAACATGTGAAATCTATTTTATACAATAATTTTATTGTTCTTCACAACTCTTATAAACAATATGGGGCAAAATAAAACACCACTTAAATTTCTTTAATGCTTTAAACATATTGGACTTAAGAAATTGGTTTTAAAAAATTTAACAATTTTTTTCTTGTTCACGAATTTAAAAAAAAATATTAAAAAATATTTTTATCAAAATATTTTAAACTGAAGTATTTATAAATTTTTATATGTTTTATATGGAAAATTTAAATGAAAATCGAAAAATTAAATGATTCGATTTCAGTACTTTTTGAATCCGAAAGAAATCAAAACTAAAGAATGTAAAATAAATTATGTATAAATCAATTCAAAATGTTTTTGAACCAAAAAAAATAATTACTATCCGATTCAATTTATTTAAACCGAACATTCATGTGAAGAAAGATGATTTGCAATTGAACATAAGAGCTCTATTTTATTGCTCTTCTATAGTTTCACAATCGATGTGAGACAAAATAAACATCATTTTAAATATCTTCTACAAATCTTTTTATATTTAAAGATAATTTAAATTAAATATTCATTTATTGTTTAGATTTATGTATCAGATACCTTAACTATTATAGATTGTAATTAATGTCACAGTTAAATATAAAAAAAATTGATTTTTTTTCATTGGTTAATAACTTCTCTAATCGCTCTAAGCTTGACAATTCATCGTAAAAATTCAAAATTTTTTCTCTCTGTCTTCTCAATTAATATATAGAGATATGTTACCAAGCATTAATGAAAATAACTTAAAATTTGTCGGTAGAGTAATGGAAGAAGATTGTAGGTGTTGTCGTCGAAGCTGAACGTGGGACACTTCCCTCATCTGGCTGATCTAGTGACAAGGATCAATTACAATTATTACTACATGTCTTAGAGTGGAAGCTCAATGACTGTTTTTGGAGCGGAGACCAACACTTCCCGAATCCGGACTGCCACGTCAGATGTGTGAATCGACTGATAAGTCATCATTCTAACCCGTATCAGGGCTCCTCTTTCATATTAGGTTGGTCACGGATTATATTGTAACAAGTGCGGTTTTATTATGTAGGATGCAAAAATTAGCTCTATAACATTTCCAGTTTGTAGATAAATTTTGTAAAAATTTATAATACTCGAGACAAAATTTATTAGTATGGGTCATGAAAAGGTTTGGACTTATTTGGAAAACCCATCTGGTTACAGAACCTGACAAATTGTCCTTATCTGAGGACAAAATAGTCTTTTATTTTTTTATTTTTTTGTTACGGCGAAGACAAAATAGTCTAATCGAAAAAAATGAAAGTAAAACCCTAGAAGCATTTCATTAACCCTTCTCTCTCACTCGATTCCATCTCGCTCTCATTTCTTCATCATCTGTAGGAACACGATTTCTACGATACGGGCAAACTGATAATTATAAAGTGAATAACATCAAAATACCGAAACAGGAATTAAGAAAGACGATTTGCAGAGTCGAGACGAATCTCTTTCCTTAATTCTGAAAACGCCCCATAGTGTGACGGTTGCATGACGTTCCGAATCCCAGGATAAAACTGCATGATTCTTATGACTTGCATCATCCAAAATCATAAGCTCTCGAACCATTATTTGTGTTACTCTCGTAGAGAAAAAACTAAATGAGAAAGAAGGAAGTGAATGATCCTAATCGCTAGAATTAATTTTTCTAAAGAAGATGAGAGATTGAATATAAATAGAATGAGAGAAACTAAAAACAAACTCTCTTTCAAGTTTCTTTTTGTTAGTAGAGAAGTGCCATCAATTAAGGCACAGTGGAGATCATGGTCACTTTCACCACTAAAGGTGAGCCTTAAAATGTGGAAAGAGATTTTCTAATGTGAATATTGGTTCTTAGGCCAAAATTCCATTTACCCGAATAAC